>MJUU01025866.1:105515-145572 GCA_002080025.1 Modiolus philippinarum | reverse complement strand
CCCTTCTTTCAAAATTACGTTTTGTCTTATGCTTTTTCTGTTCCAAGAGTTAGTAGTCTACCTGTATTGGGTTTTATTCGCGTGTTTATAATACTATAGGGAAACGGGATAGAGAAAGGGGAGGTTTGGGTACCCATAAACCGGTTTAACCCTACCACTGGCTTTTGCTGGTGACGGTACCAAGTCCGGCTATCCCGAGTTCCTATCGTTATTTATGTTTGTCTCTTGTTTTCATTATTGTTTTTCTGGTGCAGTTTGCTTGTAAATTGTGGCATGTGATTGTAATTCCTGGCCATTGTAGGTGTTTGCTGTTGTCCTGTTTTTGTAATTAACAAGTTTTCAAATGAAATCTGTTTTCGGGCCAGCACCAAAGTACTGGCTACTGGATTGGTGAATACCCTGGGGAGTAACAGTCCATTATCAGAGGCATCGGCCCAATGGTAATAAATAAAGTACTGAAGTTGCTGTGAATTGAGTTTCTGCATATGCTCATTTTGTCTCTTTAGTGCATTTCATAAACCGAAATAAGTGTAAAACCTGACAGATTACGAATGCGATGTCAATAGAAAGACCAAAATCAGCTAAGGACAAGGCTTTTCCTTGCTGAGTACTACCCAAATCATTTACGATATTGGTCTCATCAAATTAATTGCCTTAACCTTTTGTAATTATTTTTTTTATTATACACCGTTTATGTGTTAATTGGGCCCAAAAGGTGCGAATCTCAAAAGTATTATTTTTTATTTTTAGTCCGATTTAAACTTGCTGTAAAACAACTGTTTTAAACTTTGCGATCGTATATTGTTATGGGGTCGGCGTTGTCGTCGTTGGCGTTTGTGGACAACATTACTTTTGTTCTAGTGGACGGATCATTACCAAATTTTAATATGATGTTTCTTGGCACATGCGTAAGCAATTATCGGAACATGTAAAATCTTTATTTTTTTTTATTGGATTTCAATGGGATTTTTTTCTTTGGATTCCTCTTGTTGTTAGCTTTTAGTTGTAAGTTTTTAGTAGTTTGTCACCAGATTTGGCGTAGCTCTTACCGTTTCCAAGCTCAAAGGGGTCAAAGGGGCCAAAATTGCGATTTTTCAAAATATTCAATATCTTTATTTTTTATTGGATTTCGATGGGATTTTTTTCTTTAAATTCCTCTTGTTGTAAGCTTTCGGTAGTATTCTATATATTTGGTGTAGCTCTTACCATTACCGAGCTATAAGCGATCAAAAGGGCTAGTTTTTATTTTCCCTAGTTAGTGTCTAGCTAATTACTTTATCAAGCTTTTTGTTGTGTCCATCTGATTACTATGTCAAGCTTTTTGTTGTGTTCACATTTACTTAAATACACGTGTTCAAATTTCAGTGGTTGATATGCTGTGGTCGTATCATGGCGCTCTCTGCGTAGCCGTTCATTTAGTGTTGAAATGTCTAGGCCATAACTTTTTCATCTTTTGACTAAAGATATTTGGCATGGTAGCCTTTCATTATGAGATGTGTTACATACCCGACTTTCATGTGACATTGACCTTTGGCCTTCAGGTAAAAAATAAATGCATTTTTAAGTGTTGGCCACAACGTTACGATCTCTCGAAAAGCACTTCAGATAGTTTGACAGTGGATCTGTCACCTTGAGATGGTGTGAAGCGTACATACCATTATAGTGAGTTTTATGTGACTTTGACCGTTGACCCTTATATTAAATAACGTTTTAGTTCAATGTGAGCTGTTCTCATCACTTGGCGTCCGTCCGTCTGTTAGCTTTTTCTCATTTTTATACGCCCGTCGAAAGACGGAGTTATTATGGTATACCCTCCGTCCGTCCGTCCGTCCGTTAACCTTTTGGTTTCCGGAGATTTTTTCTGTAACCGCTTGACATATTGATTTCATATTTGGTATATGACTATATCTAGGTGAAATACAGATCAAGTTCGAATTTGGTTCCGGTCGGTTAATTTTGTACAGAGTCATATCCCTTGGACTTAGTGAAATTTTGAAAAATATAGGTTTCCGGAGTTTTTTTTCTGTAACCGCTTGACATATTGATTTCATATTTGGTATATGACTATATCTAGGTGAGATACAGATCAAGTTCGAATTTGGTTCCAGTCGGTTGATTTTGTACAGTCATGTCCCTTGGACTTAGTGAAATTTTGAAAAATATAGGTTTCCGGAGTTTTTTTTCTGTAACCGCTTGACATATTGATTTCATATTTGGTACATGAATATATCTAGGTGAGATACAGATCAAATTCGAATTTGGTTCCAGTCGGTTGATTTTGTACAGAGTTATGGCCTTGGACTTAGTGAAATTTTGAAAAATATAGGTTTCCGGATATTTTTTCTGTAACCGCTTGACATATTGATTTGGTATTTGATATATGAGTATATCTAGGTGAGATACATATCAAGTTTGAATTTGGTTCCGGTTGGTTGATTTTGTACAGAGTTATGGCCCTTGGACTTTGTAAATTTTTGTAAAACATCAGTTTCTCCACCTTTTCTTTACAATGTATGAATATGTTGATTTGATATATAGTTTATGATTGCATGTTTATAAATTATGGATTAAGTTTAAATTTGGTTCCTGTTTAATGATTTTTGTGGACAGTTTGGCCCTTTGACTTAATATTTTTTGAACATTCATTTTTTTTAGATATTAATTTGATATTTGTTGAGTGGTTACATCTTGTTAAGGCACATATTCTGTTTGATTTTTTTTCAATCAAAATTTTGTTGTGGTCCAACAATGCCATGAAGTTCGAGTTGACAGTGGACGGGCGTATCATGCGCTCTTGGCACAGCAGTTTATTATCATATCCTATGAAACAACTGAAGCAAATTCATGCAAACTTTACACGCATGACGTTTAGAAATTCTTGTCCTAAAAATTGCTTATCTCGTTTCGATTCGAATAAAACATGGCAGTTAGCGTAAAATATAGTTTAATATTGGACATTTTGGGAAAATCACAATTTCCATCATCTGCTCTAATACTGTTTAGGCAAATTTAAATAAACTGTACTGGTATAATGTGTGGAAGGTCCTTTACAAATATTGCTCATTTTGGTCCGATCCGACAAAAAACATGATTGCCAGTGCAGAACATAGTTTAACATCGAACCCTAATAGAAATCATATTTTAATGATCTACTCTTATACAACTGAAGCAAATTAAACCAAACTTAAAAGGAATGATGCATGGTAGGCTATTCAGAAAAACTGAATAGGAAACAGCAGCGAATGCAGAGCATAGTTTAACATAACTTTCTGCTTTGAAATTGTAAAGGCAAAATTAACTAAGCTGTAAAATAAAAGTGTTGTTCAATTGTTTCGTTTTTCCATGTATTTGTAAGACAAATGCTGATTTCCTTCTAATGCGTAAAAAATGGCCAGAATATAGTTGAACATGAGCCCTTATGGGACATCTGCTCTAGAAGTATTGTAAGAAATTTGACCAAGCTGTGTTGGAATGGTGTATGGAAGATCTCAACAAAGATTGCTAATTTTATTCCGGTCCGATAAAAATATGCCACTAACATAGTTTATCGTAAGGGAAAATCATCATTTTCATCATATTTTATTTAAAACTGAGGAGTATCTCCCTCATGTAAAGCTCTGTCCTTAGCTGATTTTGACTTTACATTTTGATCATGTTGCTTATTTGTTCTCTATCAGTTTTAAACATATTTGATTTTATGGTATTCCAAACGTGTAGATTTTATCTACACTGAAGAGACATAAGTTGCACATATGCAGAATATGCACTTAATCTATATTGGCATGATGGGTGGAAGGACCATTACAAATACTTCCATTCTAGTCAGACCCCCCCCCCCCCCCCCCNNNNAAAAAAAAGAAAAGAAAATAAAAAAAGAAAAAAAAACATAGTATAACTTTGGCCCAAAGGAAAAATGAAATCTTGATTTTCTCTGAAACCTTTTCAATCAAACATTACAGGAATATTGTATTGGAAATCATGTACAAAGATTGCTCATTTAATTTCGATTCTATAAGAATCATGGCTGCCTTCGCAGAACATAGTTTAACATAGGACCAAATGGAAAAATTATCCTTTTCGTTATCTTCTCTGAAACTATTTACTTAAATTAATTAAACTGTATTGAAAAAGATGTATGGAAGGTCCTTTACAAAGATAACTTATTTCATTCCAAGCACGGCCACCAGCACTGAACATAGTTAAGAATTGGACCCTATGAGAAAATCGTCATTTTCATCATGTACTCTGAAACCATTGAAGCAAATTAAACACAACTGTATTGGAATAATGTATGCAAGGTCTTTTACAAAAATTAATCTTTTCAAATGGAACTGACAAAAACAGCTGTTAGTGGAACACACAGCTTAACATTAGGCCGCATTGGAAAAAGCATTATTTTTGGTCATTAGCATAGACATTTTGTAGAAGAATTTTTGTTAGTTGGGCGATACAGGCTCAGATTCTGAGCCTGTAATTTCCATTGTATCCTTATTTTGATCAAGGATCTATTAGCTCATGTATGTAGTGGCTTTGAGTTGTTATTACTCCCCTTTGGGTTGTTGTCTCCTTGACACATTCCCCGTTTCCCTTCTTTTTTCTATGGTTTGATATTTGGTTTCAAATATTGTAATGGTGAGTTGTATCAATTCTCCCCTTTTGAAGTCTGTCATTCATGTACTTCCCGTTTGCTTATAATATTTTAACTCACCTGAGCCGACTTGACAGTGAGCTATGTGCTATTAATATCATTTGATGTCCGTTCTCCGTCCTTCCTTGATTTTCACATTTTCATCATTTCCTCTGAAAACACTGAAGAAAATTCAACCAAACTTTACAGTGAATGATGTGAGGAAGGGTCTTTCTAACAATTGCTCATTTCATTTCGATTTGATAAAAACATGGCCGCCAGCGCAGAATATATCTCTAAATTAGATCCTATGTAACCCGAATAATCCAGTCGTTATATTCCACTCACTACAATCTCTTCATTGAAGAAGGAGAGAATCGGATACGAAGAGGGATTTAATTATTCGAGTTAAATTCTAATCGAAAATTCTCTTCTGTTGAATGTTAGTCCCAAAGCTTATCATCAACCCAGTAGCCAGTACTTCGGTGCTGGCACGAAAATTGATTGTTTCTGGATATCCACAATATCTAAATTTTAGCAGATTTTGTTTAAAACTACGGGGTATCTTACTCTTCAAACTCTGTCCTTTGCTGATTTTTGTATTTTTAATTAGCTCCTATTGGTAATTTCGTCTCAGATTTTACACATATTTCGGTTTATGGATTTCCAAATTTTTGACTGATCTGCACTGAAGAGCCATAAACTGTCGAAATGGCCATATGCATAAACTAAATTCACTGTGAACTTCGATATTTGTTTAATTCATCATCTGTTCTGAGACTGTTGACGCAAACAATACCGAGCGTTGTTGGAATGATTCATGGAAAATCTTTAACAAAGATTGCCCATTTGGATCGGACCGGACAAATATATGACTTCATGGCAGAAATTAATTTTTCATCAAATTTTATGTTGATCATCTCCTCTGAAACAAATGAGGCAAAATCAAACAAACGTAGGGATTGCTCATTTCGTTCCGCTGCGACAATAACTATGGCCGTCAAAGCTGAATATAGTTTTACATCTGACTCTATGAACAAAATATTTTCATTGTCTACTCTAGAATTATTGAACGAATTTAACTTAACTGTATTGGAATGATGTACTGGGAGTCATTCACACAAATTCCGAATTTCGGTCGGATTTGACAAAACCATGTATTAAAGTTAACATTGGATCACATTTTGATGATTTTCTACGAAACCCCTGAAGCCAATTCAACCAGACTTTAGCTTAACATTAGACCGTATGGGGAACACGTCTTTTTTGGTCATTGCGATTCAGCCGGGGATTCAGCATAGATATGGCTGAGAAGCATTTTGAAAAATGTGCGTTTCAGGGTCAGTCTCTTGAGCCTCGAGTTTACAAGTGTTTCCAAGTCCAGACCATAACTTTTTAATTTGTTGACCTCAACTCAAGATGTTTGGCAAGCAGTTATATCATTTTGACATGTGTCACATACATAGTGACTTTTTATGACCATGACCTTTCATCCAGAGGTCGCATAACTGTCTTTTAGGTGTCTAACTTAAATCATTTGCCCTGGCCTTCAGGTATTTGCTGTGTTGGTCTTTAATCATCGCATACAATAGTGACCTTCATCTTGACCTTTAATCATAAGGTCAAAGAACAATTTTTGAAGTGTTGATCTGTCCGGACCATTACTTTTTGTATCTAGAATATTTGGCATATCCACCTAGACTTGGGAAAAACGTGTAGGTCTACCATCATGAGATGTGTCGCGTGCCACGGTAACTTTCATGTCACCTAGGTCATTAACCTTTCCGTCAAATAATAGTATTTTTTAAGTTTTGACCATAACTCCTTTATCATATGACCTAGACTTTAAATAAAATTTATATTCAGCATGTGGGACACATTACACAAGGACTTTGTCCTTTGATTTTAATAAGATCAAAATTCCTTAAATGTTGACAATAACTTTTTACTTATGACAAAAAAGAAAAACCAAACAAAAAAAACAAAAAAAAAAAACAAAAAAACAAAAAAACAAAAAAAACCACATATCAGCAATTTAGTTGAAGAAGTCAGCAAGTTTTTTTTTTATCTCGCCTTTAATGAATGGAGACATATTGTTTTATCCTTTGTTTCTTATAGTTCGATTTCTGCCTCGTCCTCTCATTTTATCGTGTCAGGGGCCATAACGTTTCTAGTTTTGACCTAGACTTGAAGATATTTGGCATGTAGGCGTATCATAATGAGAATGCGTGCGCGTACTATAATTACCTTTATGCTTTATGGGAGACCTTTGACTTTGAGCTCAAATACTCATTTTTTTAGTGTTTGTATATTTGGATCTCTTTTCGCCTTTTGACCTAGACATAAAATAATTGGCATGTTGTTGTATCGTGATGAGAAGGTGACGGTCGTCAGGTTGGTTCCCTATTCTCTATTTTCTAATTCCTTTTCCCCTATTTACTTATTCCGTATTCCCTATTTGCTATAGACTTATTCCCTATTCGCTATTTACTTCTTCCCTTTTCCTTATTCCCGATTTATTGTCTCGCCCGCGAGGAAAAAGTCGCGGAAGCGAGACTTAAGGATAGCGTTTCCAGCGGTGGTGGTGGCGACGTAAACAATTGCAAACTAGTGTGAATTAACAAGCTAATGTTAGTTTAAGGCCCATAGCATTTGATGTGCGGTTGGATCATTGTGGGTACAACTCAAATCCCTACTTAGTTTATGGCCCTGGCCCCTTAGTCACGCATGAACGTCACTTTCAGTTTTTTGCAAGCAGATTGTACAGCCTATACCAATAGTCCTAGGTACTTGATATTTGTCATGCAGAACTTTGCGTCTTGGAGAGTATATACCGATTTCACGCCCAGATGGTGGCCCTGGCCCCCTAGTCACACATGAACAATCACTTTAAGTTTTTAGCAAGCAGTTTGTACAGCCTATACCAGAAGTCCTAGGCACTTGATATTTGACATGCAGTTGCGTCCGATTACACGCCAAGATGGTAGCCCTGGCCCCTTAGTCATGCATGAACGATCTCTTTAAGTTTTAACAAGTAGTTTGTACAGTCTATAGCAGTAGTCATAGGCACTTGATATTTGACATGAAGTTGCGTCTTGGGGAGTACATACCTACTTCACGCCCAGATTGTGGGCCTGGCTCCTCGGCCACTCATGAATATGAAAAAGAAAGGAAATGGGGTAAATGTCAAGGAGACAACATCCCATATCCAGGTTAAAACGACAAAAAACAAAACATCTAGGGGTCACCATATGGTCTTCAACACAGTGAGGAACCTCAAACCATATAGTAAGCCCTAAATGGCCCCGAAAAGGTATAAAAGTGAATAAATCAATGGAAACAAACCACATCCAATAACCCAAATATCAAGAAAATAAAATTTTATAAGAAGACAAGGACAAGCCAATGACCAACATATTCCTGACTTGGGACAGGCGCAAAAAATGCGGTGGGGTTAAACTCGTTTTCTTGGATCCAAACCCTCCCCCTGTGTGTGGTGAATGGCTAAAAATAAATACACAAAAAGACTCACAGTTAAAATCAAACTAGAAAAAAGTCCAACTTATCAAGACGAGTACCCTTACAATGAAGTACATAAAACATGAAGACAATACACACAGGTACTGTCCGGACAAATGCTCGCAGTTACTGACAGCTAGCTAAGGACATAATTTCCGTTGACTATGATATCAAGCCTTCTTACATATGAAATTTCAATTGAAATACTTCTAAATAGATTTGGTATAACAACATCATCAATTATGAAAGAAGAACACGATATTGTGCAATGCCAAATACTGCCAATATGAAAAATTGTTTAAATTTAGTTATGGTGTAAAGCATTTCGGAGATGATCAATATTTTTGCCAACATAAACCAGAAATAAAGATTTAACAACAATGCTGTATTTATATCCTTTATGAATAAGTTTGTTCAACGATCACTTTAAGTTTTTAGCAAGCAGTTTGTACAGTCTGTAGCAGACATCCTAGCCACTTAATATTTGACATGCAGTTGCGTCATGAGGAGTACATACTGATTCCACGCTCAGATGGTGGCCTTGGCCCCTTGGTCACGCATGAACGATCACTTTAAGTTTTTAGTAAGCAGTACCAGTAGTCCTAGCCAATTGATATTTGACATGCAGTTGCATCTTGGGGAGTACATACTGATTTCATGGCGGCCCTGGCCCCTCAGTCATGCGTGAGTGATTACATAATTTTTTTCAAGGAAATTGTTTTCACAGTTAAAGAAACATATTTTATTTTTATAAACAAATAAATTAAAATTCTTGTCGAACTACAATAAAAGGTAAAATAATAAATATATACACATATCAAAACGTAAAAATGATTAAAAAACAAGAAGACAGAGGCCAATCCCCATCTCTTTCTTCTTGTTTTTAGCTCACCTGGCTATGCCAGGGTGAGCTTTTGCCATCACTTTGCGTCCGTCGTCCGTCCGTCCGTCGTTAGCTCACTTTCTAAAATCTTCTCATCTGAAACCACTGGGCCAAATGCAACCAAACTTCAAGTGAATCATCATTAGGGTATTTAGTTTCAAATTTGTTATTTTCATGGCCGCAGGTAAAAAAACATGGCCACCGTTACTAAAAATAGAAAATAGGGGGTAAATTGCAGTTTTTGGCTAATAACTCGAAAACCGTTACAGATATAAAAAATCTGACATGGTGTAAAAATGATCAGCATGCTGAGATCTACCCACTGTGCAATTTTGAAGAAAATCTGACAACCCATCTCGTAGTTATAGCCCTTTTTCCGTAAAATTTTCAAAATTTTTGCATTTTTTTATTTTTAATTCAAATAGTGTAACAGATAGAGGTCAAGTTTAAATTGCAAAAATGTTCAGCATATCAAGATCTACCCACCCTGAAATTTCGAAGAAAATCCATAAGCTCTTGTAGGAGTAATTGCCCTTTTTTCGCCGATTTTTTTTAATTTTCGTATTTTTATACGACCGTAAAAAATTTTGCGGTCGTATTATGGTATGGCGCAGTCGTCGGCGTCTGATGCCAGCATAACTTTGTTTCTAATGGACGGATTATCTTCAAATTTCAGTATGTGGTTTCTTGGCATAAGGGCAATCCCGGGTTTTAATTTCAGGTTTGTTGCCCCACCCGTTTCAGAAAAAGGGGCCAAAAAGGGGTAAAATTGGGTATTTTTGTGTTTGTGGACAGCATAACTTTGGTTCCATTGAACGGATCATTTTCAAATTTTAGTATGATATTTCTTTGCACATGCTTTAGCCCAGGCTATATTTTTATGTTCCGGGCCCCGCTCGTTTAGAGAAAGGGGCCAAAAGAGGTTAAATTGGTTGTTTTCACATATTTGACTGTAGAATCTTTATTATTTATTGGATTTTGATGGGGTGAGTAAACTCCTTAGAAAATTTTCAATCTGGAGTATGTTAACGGATTTCACGTGGTATGTACCGTTCACGAGATAAATGGGGCCCAAAAAGGGCGAATTTCAAAAATTTCATTTTTTTATTTTTAGTCTGATTTTGATGCAATTTTTTCCAAAGGATTCCTTATGAAAAATTATTAAAGCGCTCTACTATTAGATTTTTGGTAACTTGTTTCCTTACCCAGCTATGAGGGGCCGAAGGGGGCCAAAATTATAAATTTACAGATAACCTAAAATTTTTATTTTTCATCGGATTTCGATGGGATTTTTTTCTTTGGATTTCTCTTGATGTAAGCTTTCAGTGATATGCAACAGATTTGGCGTAGCTCTTACTGTCTCCGAGCTATAAGGGTTCAAATTTACAGATTGCCTAAAATTTTCATTTTTCATCGGATGTCAATTTCATCGGATGTCAATGGGATTTTTTTCTTTGGATCCCTTCTGATGTAAGCTTTCAGTAATATGTCAAGGATTTGGCATAGCTCTTACCGTTTCTGAGCCATAAGGGTTCAAAGGGACCACAACTGCAAATTTGCAGATTGCCTGAAATTTTTGTTTTTCATCGGATTTCGATGGGATTTTTTTCTTTGGATTCCTCTTGATACAAGCTTTCAGTAGTTTGTCAACGGATTTGGCGTAGCTCTTACCGTTTCCGTGTTATAAGGGTTCACAGGGGCCAAAACTGCAAATTTGCAGATTACCTAGAATTTTTATTTTTCATCGGATTTCGATGGGATTTTTTTCTTTGGATTCCTCTTGATGTAAGATTTCAGTAATATGCCAACAGATTTGGCGTAGCTCTTACTGTCTCCGAGCTATAAGGGTTCAAATTTACAGTTTGCCTGAAATTTTTATTTTTCATCGGATTTCAATGGGATTTTTTTCTTTGGATTCCTCTTGATGTAAGCTTTCAGTAGTATGTCAACGGATTGGCATATCTCTTACCGTTTCCGAGCCATAAGGGTTCAAAGGGGCCACAACTGCAAATTTGCAGATTGTCTGAAATTTTTATTTTTCATCGGATTTCGATGGGATTCCTCTTGATGTAAGCTTTCAGTAATATGTCAACAGATTTGGCATAGCTCTTACTGTCTCCGAGCTATAAGGGTTCAAATTTACAGTTTGCCTGAAATTTTTATTTTTCATCGGATTTCAATGGGATTTTTTTTCTTTGGATTCCTCTTGATATAAGCTTTAAGCAGTATGTCAATGGATTGGGCGTAGTTCTTACCGTTTCCGAGCTTTAAAGAGTCAAAGAGGAATCATAAGGACTCATAAGGGCTAATTTTTGTTTTCCCCTTGTTTGTGTCCAGCTAATTACTGGGCCAATCTCCTTATTTTGCGTCCATCTAATTATTGTGTCAAGCTCTTTCGTATGTCCATACTCACTTTAAATTACACTTTTTCAAATTTCAGTGGATGACATGCTGTGGTCGTATCATGCTGCGCTCGGCGTAGCCCTTTATTCGTCTTTTATTTCCAAAACTATAGACGATGAAGGTTAAGTGTAAATTGATGAAATGTTTGCCATTCTGTGGCGACTTCCAAAATGATGTTGAAAATTGTTCCTTGACAGCCATTTTCAAAATGGCCACAAAAAAGGCGGGAAAATTCAACATTGTCCGATTTCAATGAAATTTGGTTTCCAAATAGATATTGATGTTGCGACTTCAAAACCGGTGTTGAAAATTGTTCGTTGACCACCATTTTCAAAATGGCCGCCAGAAAAGGCGGGAAAATTCAGCATTGTCGGATATCAATAACATTTGGTTTCCAAATAGGTCTTGATGTCGCAACTTCAAAACTGAGCTTCGTTGACCGCCATTTTTCAAATGGTCGCCAAAAAAGGCGGGAAAATTCAACATTGTCGGATTTCAATGAAATTTGGTTTCCAAATAGATATTGATGTTGCGACTTCAAAACCGATGTTGAAAATTATTTGTTGACTTCCATTTACAAAATGATGTCTCGACTTCAAATCTGGAGTCGAAAATGGTCCTTAGCAAGAATATTTTTTTTGTCAAATAAGCCCAACAAAGAAATATAGTAAAACATGATTAGACTTTAAATACAGTTCAAGATATTGGTGGTGTTCGAGCTACGAAAGTTTGAGAAACTGAAGATCAACTGTATACAACTTACAATGTTACCTTGATTGTGGCAACTGAAAGCCAGGTGAGCGATCTGGTTTAATCATTTTTACGTTTTGATATGTGTATATATTTATTGTTTTACTTTTTATCGTAGTTCGACAAGAATTTTAACTTATTTGTTTATATATGCTTACACGAACTGCCTCTCAGCACTCTTCATTTTATTTTATTTTTATGGCTGCTGTAATAGATAAATGTGCAAGTTTAAGCGATACAAGGGGCGGGCGACCACAGTTTATTTATTCCCTAATTATCCATTTACCTATTCTCTATTCGACAATGTTTTGATTTGATCTGCACTAGAGAGACATAAGATGTCGAAATGCGCATATTCAGAAACTAAATTCACGGTAACTTCGGTACTTTGTTATTTACTGATCATCCTTACATTGGTCAGTTAATTACTGTATTGGTTGATTGATTCTATTGATTAATTGATGATTAATAGCTGTGACGTCAACAAAATAATGCATGCGCTGCTGTTTTTTATTAAAAACATTATGTATGTTAAAAATGTATTATTTTAGATAATAAAATCATTCAAAAATATCATTTAATTAAAAAAAAGACAAAAATTCGGCAATATTCATTTGTTCCTTTTCCATCTGAATATTTATCTTCCAATGTACATTGTGTAAAAACTTTCTACGGGAACATGGGGAAGAAATGTTTGCCTTGATCCGCAACCTCGGGCCATTTTCTTAAGTTCTTAGACGACAGTACTTGTCAAAAGTCGTTTTGCTATATATCCTCCACTCTGGCAATATTGTATGTTCAGTGATTAAAAAATCCAAGTTTTTTCCTTTTGTTAAATGCCGTTATAATCTTTAGTATATATAGTTGTTTTGTGACGAAGCCTTCTTACATTATAGGGTAATGGTTCAAACTGAAATGTCGTATTTTCATTTGTATTTCAATATCTCAAATCTATGACCATGGCTCTTACCAAACACGTTGGGTTGTGGGGTTTCCTCACCGTTCATTGAAGATCTTATGGTGGCTTTGAGTCGTATTTACTCCCCTTTGGGTCGTTGTCTCTTTGACACATTCCCCGTTTCCTTCTTTTTTCTACATATACATCAAAAATCAAATATAAAGTTTCATCTACCTATTATCTATACTTCAAAGAATTTATTACTGTATAACTACAAATAAATTTTCGCCGATTTTCTTTAATGCCCAAAGTTTTTGAATCTTTTTTTAATATTAATATGCTCTATATCTGAACAAATTGATTTTTTACCAATCACTGGAACCCTTCTTTGAATGCGCCAATTTATAATAATTCAAATCTTTCAATATTTTCCTACAGGCAATTTTTAAAGTGTTACCAATACACTTATCAAATTGTTTCTCGGGCTGAAGATCTAGGAAATGTTGCATATTAGGCTTTCAGATCATCTATCAAAGTTTATACAATAATTTCACTGTTTTATACGTAGCTGTTGCATGAAATGCTAGTTATTTCTCATTTCAGCTTCTGCTTCTACAGTATTTTTCAAATACCAAAGTAAATATAAACAAATAGTGTATAATATAGCGATCTCTCTACAAGCAGAGGGTCTTTTAAAAATTTGTTTTATTTATACATAGCTTTACTATTTTAAACGACTGTTTTATTTCCCAAATTATCATAATTTCAACAGTTCACGCAATGATCTACCCGAAAAATGGCTAAAGTTAGTGTTAAACACCAATCAATTAATCAATCAATCAATCAATCAACTAACCAAAGTAAGGATAATAAGTAAATGACGAATAGGGAATAAGTAAATAGCGAGTAGGGAATAAGTAAATTGCAAATAAGGAATAGGTAATAAGTAAATGACGGATAGGGGATAGGGAATATATAGATAGTGAGTAGGGAAAAGGGAATAAGTAAATAGCGAATATGGAATAGGGAATAACTAACTTGCCGACAAGTGTGTGTCGCATACCATTTTAACTGTCATGTGAACTAAACCTTTGATCAATAGTTCAAATAATTACATTTTAAAGTGTAGGCAATGATTTTTTTTCGTTTGACTCTGGCTTAAGATATTTTGCATTTTAGTGTATTCTTACGAAAAGGGATGTCACCTACAATATTGACCTTCATCTGACCTTTGCCCTTGGGGTTAAATAACCATTCTTGCAAGCGCTTGACTGTAAGGGTAAATGTTTCAATTTTGTTTAAGTCATAACTTTTTCCTTATGGTCTTAACAAAATATTTGGCATCTGGGTGCATCATGACGAGGAGGTGAGTCATGTGCCGTTATTTCCTTCAAATAACATTGACCTTTCCCCATCAGGTCTAATACGTTTGTTCTTATGTGTTTTCCTTTTTCATTTGCCTTTTTGACCTCGACTTAAATTCAACACGTCGGTGTGACATCATGAGAATGTGTGTCAAATACCATACTGACCTTCAGGTGATATTGACCGATGACCTTGAGGTCAAAAGTCTTTTAGCTGTTTGCCTGTCATGGCCAACACTTTTAGCTCACCTGGCTATGCCAGGACGAGCTTTGCCATCAATTGTCGTCCGTTATCCGTCGTCCGCTCGTTGTAAACTTTTCAAAGATCTTCTCCTCGCAAACCACTGGGCAAATTAGAATCAATCTTGGTTTCAATAGTCCTTCGGTGGTCCCCTTTAAAAAAAGAGCTCTCAGTTGCTATGGAAACCAGACCAGAAAATTGAAATTTTAGAAAAAAAAAATGATTCTGCAAGATATTTAATGTATGATTTAGCAATATGTATAAACTAGATTGCAAGGGGAACCCCTGCCCAATTTTGTTTGTAATAGGGGGACTGAATTTTTTTTCAGTTTCAACAATATGTATTACCTTGATTATTAGGGGAACCCCTGCCCAAATTAGTTTTGAATGATTTTCTGTTATGGGCTGTAATGGATAGTGGAGCTTTCGGTTGCCATGGAAACCAAACAAGAAAACTGAAACTTTAGAAAAAAGGTATTCTGCTAAATTGTATATTTTGTTTTCAGAAGAATGTGAACACTAGTTAAGAAGGATAACCCCTGCCCAAATAATTTTTGAAAGTGGCTTGTAATGTTTTGATTTTTGCAATAATTAGTACCTAGATTATAAGGGAAGCCCCTGCCCAAATTATGTTTGAAAGGTGGTCTGAAATGATTCGAAATAGATAGCACTTTCAAAGACATTTAAAAATCCTTTCTGAAACAACTTGTCAGTTAGTACAAAATAGTACATTGATAGTACCTTCCAATAAAGGCAATAGAGGTACATCCATGAGAACAACACCTTATCCAATATAGCTGCCAGCATTATACTGGATTCCATACAAAGGATTGGGTCTCTGAAACCAATAATCAGATTCATCAGCAAAGTCCTCTGATGGCTCCTGCAAATTTGCATTTTGCATGTCTTCATCCAATCCAAGGTGTCCTCTAGCAAGGAATATAGTTTAAGATTGGACCCTATTGGAAATGCCTTTTGTGTCAGCCATGTTCCAGGTGAGCGATACAGGCTCTTTAGAGCCTCTTATTCATCTTTTGACCTAGTCTTATGACATTAAGCATGCAGGTCTGTTATCATGAGAAGGTTTGTCGTGGACCGTAGTTACCTTCATGTGACCTTGACTTAATATTTAGTTCAAATACCTGCATTTTTAAAGTGTTGGACGTTTTTTATCTTTTGACACGAGTCTAGAATATTTTACATGCCAATGTGTCATGAAAAGGTGTGTCGCAATAGTGACCTTTTTGTGAGATTTATTTTGGACCTTGGGGTTAAATAACCCTTCTATTATGTTTGTCTGTCAGCTCCTTATTTAGATCAAGCCTAGAGGTTATTATCAATAGAAAAGGTTCCACCTACCATGGTCACCATATGTCTTTGCATTTTGGGTCAAAGAATTCCACTTTTAATTGTTTACCATGATATTTTTCATCTTTTCACCTAGACTCTAGATATTTTACGTGGGATTTAATCAATATGAGATGTGTCAAATACGATACACTACTAAACAATAAAAGCCTAAAAGGGGCACTTTTTCTATTTAAAGTTACTGAAAAATACTTGGCCAATTTCAACTTGTCTGAAAATTACTAGTCTCGACCAAAGTCTGATTCAGTCTGAAATTAACAGACCGAGTCTCGACCTGTTTTGACTAGTCTTAACTTTTACTGAAACGGTCTCAACCTGTCTCCACCAGTATGAACCTTTACTGGGAGACTCTCAACCTGTCTCGACCAATTCGGAAATTGTACAGGGAGAGTCTCGACCAGTCTGATATAGTACTGAAAGATTCTTGATCTGTCTGGACTAGCCCAATGTTGTTATGAAATAATCTAGATCAAGGAATATGTTTTATTCAATAAATTCATTTAGGATTAAAATGAATTCTGACCTTATCAAACCTCTATGTATTGATCAAAAATTCTCATCAAAAGCGTTTTAAAATTACTGTTACGGTTTTATATAAAGCATAAAAAATTCAAAGTTCATATCAGCTAGCATACCAAATGAGGGATAAAAAGTTATATACTGAACATCAATAGTCTTATACTACATTTATCTACAATGTTATCTGACAATAATTAGAGACCAAGAGGTATGATTTTACCTTGTTCAAAGTTATTGCTTATTCTTTAGATACTCCAACAAAAACTATTGTAAGCTAAGTTTGATGATTTATCAATTTACTTCGCACTAAAACATCATGATGACATTGTGCATGTAGATGCACGTTAAGTGTTGTATTTAAACTACAACCTATACTTTTCAACTGCAAAGTTCCAAACAGATTCATAAATGCACGAACATGCACGGCGATTTTAACTTTTACTTGTTTTTGCAGTTTTCTTGAATTTTCTTCGTAGTTGATCCTTATTAGTGGCCAAAGCGCCGTAACTCCAAATAATTTTGAACCAGTTTTTCCTTAGCGCTTAAGAATCCTTAATCTAAATTTTTTGGAGATTCAAAGATCAATTTCTTATTATTGAAGCAGCTAACTATTTTTTACGCCGTTATATAAATTGAATGCGAACATTCAATTTTTCGTTGGAGTACCTATATTCTTTTTATTATTACTTTTTTATTTGTAGGAGGTTATTATTTAAAAAAAAAGAATTTTCAACTGTAATTGAAATTATGAAATATTAATTTCCTTAACATTCTATGAGTTAACAACTAAGCCAGTCATAAAACACTCTGTGGTTGCAAAATTACTATTAAGGTTATATTCAAAGATGGTACACACAATTTTTCCTTTTGGTTATGTCACTCACTTGTGCCATGTTTGTTAAATGAATGTGTAACTGATGATGGAATTAAACTCAGATTGCAATTTGCAATAATAGGCAATTTATAGAATATAAAAGAAATCAAATTTGTGCATTTTTATATTGATTAAAATTTTCTCCTATTCTTTATAAGATTATACTGATGTGCAGAGATTTTGGGTTTAACTCAGTCAGCAAGAAAATATGTGTTTAATATTAATTTTTGAGAAAATGTTTATCTTTTTTCATTTCAATAACAATGTCTAAGAATGGATTTCTAGTTTTCGAAATACAGCCGTTTGATCTTTTTATAAGTAAGTTTTTAACATTTTGAAGTTTCAGTTATGAGGTTTGAAAACAAAGTTTCTTAACTTTTTAATTTTCACTTAATTTGAATGCTGATTATCTGTTATGTTGCTTTATTTATAGCAATTAAAAAAAAGGTCAAGACACTTCCAATACTAATTGAGGATGGTTGAGACAGCAGGTTCAGACAAGGTGAGATGCTTTCAGAATTAAATCAGATTGGTCGAGACTTTCAAATACAGGTTCAGACAGGTTGAGACAGGTCAAAACTGTCAAAACTCTTTCAGTTACAGGGCCAGGCTGGCCGAGACAGGTCGGGACTTTTCCAGTTCATGTCCAGATTGGTCGAGATAGTTAGAGACTTTTTCAGTACAGGTCCAAAAAGTCAAGACAAGTCAAGACTATTACGTAAATTTCAGACTAAAATAGACTTTTATCGCGACTTATTCAGTAATGTCCAAACATGTTGAGACTGGTCGAGTACTCTTTAGTGCTTTTGAGTACAAAAAACGTGTCGTATCAAATTTACTGAAAAAACATACACATTAGATCACAGAAATGTTTTGTACATATGCCTATGACTTGTATGGTATTACAAATGCCCCCTCCTTTGGTGAGATTAACAAACAGATGATGATGTACTGACAAAATCGTAATACCACATAACTAACTTTACACCAGTGAATGCCTACCTAATTGAACAAGTCATAATCTCGATGTAAGGCACCGATGTGAAGACTTAACATCGGTCAAACATTAACATTTGAACAGAACATTATAAAAAGCATGATACCTGACTTCATAATAGGCGCAGTGACCTGGACAGATTCAAACATTGAGGTCTTCGCAATAAACGTTATGTGAACAGAAAGACCGCAATACAAACAAAAGTCATTGCCATCAATAGAACTTTATGAGCAATTATGTAGAAGAATTGCATACTGTAAGCGACTGTGAAACAATTTGAACAAAAATGGAGATGATGGGAAGTAAAATACTTTGTGTATGGTTTATTATATTCCACAAGTATCAGATGTCAACCTGAATAAGAAGAACAAGTCTAAAAGAAATGCTATATTTATAGATGGGAACTTCAATTTCCCGAAAAGAGAGAACAAAAATTAATCTTAAAATTTTACACAACCCGTCCAATGGCAATAAAAACACAAACTACAAAACATACACCTCCCTTAACCTAGGAGGGATGGTGAATCGGTTTTGGGAATAGAAGAAAGGGGTCAAAACACTTTGGAAATTGGAAAATTAAAGTTAAATGAGCTAATTTGAAAACACAACCAGTGTGGAGTGAGGAAAACAAAACAAATGTAGCAATTTGGAAAAGGGGTCCACAAAAATGTGGGAAATGAGAAAAAAAAGGTACCAAAAATGGGGGAAATATGAAAATGAGCCCCCACTGTGACCCTCCACACCTTACGATTGTCGGGAGCAAATTCAGAGAACAGAAGATATTATTGGCATTTCTTACTTTTAAGTTTTCAAAATTTAAAATAAAGAGAAGCCATCAATCCATATATATAGGAAGGAAAATTTGGAAATCACGGGTTTTTAGCCAGACAACATTTGTGACAAACTGTCAACTAGAGAGTAAATGCCCCCAACGCCATCATTCAAGTTTTTCCCGATGTGTTTACACTCAAGTTTTGAATAAAATTTAGCTACTCTGTTTGTGTCTGTGAGACACATATGATGCCCCCGCAGTTGGATATAAAACACGAAAATCTAATTTTTAAACATTGAATATAACTGTGGCTTTAATATTGTAATAACAGTTCCAGAATACACATTTCAATAAAATGGTCAAGTTCAACTACCCTTCAAAATCTTAATTTTTTGCCAAAATCTAAATCATTACAATATGACATCTTCAATGCACGCCTAATCACTGTGCAAAGTAAAATAAATGAAGCATTAATATTGTGGAAGGAGTTATCCAGAATAACAGTTACAGAACAGAAATTTCGATAAAATGGACAATTTCAACTACCCCTCAAAAATCGTAATTTTTGGCCAAAATCTAAACCATGACAATATGCACATCTTCAATCCATGCCTAATGACTTTGCAAAGTAAAATAAACATAACATTGACATTCTTACATGAGTTGTCCGGAATAGCAGTTACAGAACACACATCTTGATAAATTGTTTAAGTTCAACTACCCTTAAGAATCACAATTTTTGGCCAAAATCTAAACCATGACAATATGCACATCTTCAATTAAGCCTAATCACTGTGCAAAGTAAATGTAGCATTAATATAATGGGAGGAGTTGTCCGGAATAACAGTTCCAGAACACAATTTTGATAAAAAGTTCAACTACCCCTCAAAATCGCAATTGTTGGCAAAAATCTAAACCATGATAATATGCACATCTTGATTCCAGGCCTTAAATCCACTGTGTAAAGTAAAAGAAATGTAGCATTAATATTGTTGGAGTAGTTATCCGGAATAGCAGCTTATCAGAGGTGGGACGAACGGATGGACGGACGGAATTACGAACGAACGGACGAGGGTAAAACAATATGCACCCGACTTGTTGTCGCGAGGGCATAATAAAACAAATGTTTTTTTTTAACAGATGTATATGAATAGTATCAAATACACTCTAGGAAGCTAAATCAGGTCATGGTAACTTCATATGACGAACAACAATAAAATCGTTGTCCCATTGCATGGTTTAACAGCGTATTTGTAGAAACTTTGTATTGTGTGAATTTATAATAAGAGTAGTTCATTACGGATTCATTATGAAACCAACTGCTCATTAAGACTAGAGGCGCACATAAGACTGTATCGCTGTTTTTATTCATCACCACCACAGGCTATTAAATGATTATTCATACTTTACATCAGTTTACCAGATGTTACGGTTTCTGAGAAGGTTTTCAAATATTAGAAGCCATCTTGCAGGAGGTAGGAGCATAAAAATCACAATCTTTGAAGGGGAACGCCAAAAGACTTTTATATTTTTGTTGGTGGTCTTCTTAGGTAAGATAGGAACATTGTTCTTACAAACTATTAAAGGGACAACCAAAGGACCATTGTGCTCAAAGTTGTACAAAAATTTTCAAGTGGTTCCAGAGGAGAAGATAAATTTCCCATAAATTCCTATGTGAAATTGTTCCAAGTGGAGGCAAACCTGAATAAGATACGAATGTACATACATAAAAATCCCTAACTTTAATGCGGACAACCAAAGGAATATTGAGACCAATTTTGGTTCCTATTGGCACAGTGGATTCAGAGGAGATCCCCATATGTATTTGCCATATGTTGAACTATGAAAAAGATCGATCGGTTCTAGAGATGATTTTTGAATGAATTTCCCAAATGTTCCATCTATTGTTCCCTGGTTGCGGCCATCTTGGATGAGATGCGAACCTTCCAGAATATGTAGAAATTGTAGTCCTCGATTAACTTAATATTTTGCAGTTGAAACTTAACCTCTTTCTCAAAAGATTCTCAATGTCAAAACGTTTCAAAATCGTAAAACTTCTTCCCAAAAGGGCTAACAAGAACATATTGGTTTTCAAATTAATAGTATCTTCAAAATTGCAGGATAGGTAGATCTTACTATGGTGACATTTTTTCTATTTTAACTTTATCTCAATCTTCTATTATTCTTAAAATACTGAACAAAAAGTAACCAAAGTCTTAATTTTAACGAGAATAGCAATAACTCCATGACAGGTTTTAGGATTTTCTTTAAAATTGTAGCATAGGTAGATTTCGGCATGCTGAACGTTTTCTCGGAATCTAGTGATATCGGATATAGCATACAAGGCTATAGGCTAATCGCATGAATGAAATGCCACATATTATTACAAATCACGAAATTGAAATATTATTGAAAACCTTAATCCAAATAAAGCAGCTGGTCCCATACGTAATTTAAACCAAAAATTCTAAAACAAATTAAAAAACATCTCGCCTAAACTTTATCTGAGCTACAACATCTTTAGAGTTTGGTGTCGTCTACATGCAAAAACTGTCTGACAACACATGTATGTAGGGGTCAAAGTTCTGTCCTGTGAATTATATAATTTATAATACTGAGAAATACAACTGTAGTATTACGCAATTACTATGAAAACAAATGATCCTACATACTGTGCCATTGCATACTTGATCTGGGATACCATTTGTTATGATATTTCTTAGGTACCTAGATGAATAAGTTAAGCAAATGATGCTTTGCCGTCATTATAATCTAATCAATATAGCCCTTGATTTCTATCGCAATGCAAGCACTAAGATCTTGCTTATTAATATATATTAAATCTAGAGAATTATTTATTTGGAACGAAAATACCAGACCACCATTTCAGTACTACTGTATAGTTAAGTCCAGGAGTTGAATAAACGCAAGTGGAAAATATTCAGTACTGCTGTAGTCAAGTAGTTCAGTTAAAACATTCGTTATATAGAATAAAAATAACATTCAATCAAGGTTAGCAAATGTAACAAACAGTAATCGTTAATTGTGATCCGATTTCAAAACAAACAAGCAAACATTTAAACAATACATTTTGATTATTATCATAATTTATTGATTATTTTTTTAATAGAATTAAATATGTAATATTATATATAACATTGTATATGTAAATGATCGAATAAGATAGAATTTGGTTTTTAATCAGCAGGTCCTGTAAAGGTTTCACTTGCAAAACGACATTTCCGTTTTGGTAATGTTCAGGTCATTAATTGTAAAATTTTGTGATTTTTATGTTTAGTAGATATAATCAAAGAGGAAATCCGTTCTCATCATTTGATTTAACTTCTGCACCACTTTGTAATAGTAATCGTGCCACTTCTACGTGGCCTTTTTCACAAGCAATATATAGCGGAGTGGTTTTATCAAAACATTCCTGATTTATTTTAGCACCATGATGTATTAAATATTTTACAACATTTATTAGGTTATTTTTGCATGCTGCAAAAAGCGGTGTACAAGTTTGACGATCACGTATGTCAACATCTGCCCCATTTCGAAGCAATATTTCGACTATATCCACGTATCCACATTCAATGGCAATAATCAGAGGAGTGCGGCCATCATTATCCTCCTCATTTATTACACTAATGCTTAAAGACTTGTAAACGGAACAGTTATCAGACATAGTCATGTCGAGGAAGTCCGAAAGTTGGGCTTTTTGCAAATATTCTACATGTTTCAAAATGGCACCAACGATATTTGCATTATCTTTCATACATGCTACATGAAGCGGGGTGAAACCTTTAGTTGATGACTTTATGTTCAGTATCGGGTTTTGAGATAACAATAACCCGACAACCCTTCGGTCTCCGTGGTCACATGCAATGTAAAAAGGAGTTTTATTTTCGTTATCTCCTTCATTTACACTTGCTCCCTGTTCGAGTAGGTTTACTATTATATCTATTCTGATTTTCTTAGGATCAGTATATGTCGGATCCCTAGCGAATGGTAATATTTGTTCATCTCTCGGTAAACATGCAGCATGGAGTGCCGTAGAACCATCTGAACACTTCCCATTGATATCTGCCTTATTTTGTAATAACAATTCAACAACAGGAAAGTGATTATAAAGGCATGCTGTATAAAGTGGTGTCCTCCCATTGTTATCCATACTATTTATGTTAGCATTGTGCTTAATAAAAAGTTCAACACAAGACTGGTTGCCCACTTTACAAGACTTGGTTAAAGGAGAAAACCCATCTGTATCGCAAATGTTTATGTCTGAATTCAGTTTAGCAAGAAATAAATCAATCAACTCTAGATGACCTAAATTTTGTGTCGGAAATACATTTTGTGAAACGAGTTCATTTAAATGCTGTTGATGATATTGATCGTCCCCTAAGTGAGCTTTGTGTTTAATTAAGAAATCTCTGAGATGCTTTTTCCCATCCAGAATAGCTGTATATAACGGTGTATATCCTTCACTGTTTGAATGGTTAACAGATGCGTTATTCTGAATCAATATTTCTGCTATTTCTTCTGCTACTTTGTTGCATGGACCTTCAATATGATGCAAACAATAAGAGAGTGGTGCATATCCACAAGTATCTAATGCATTTACATTAACATTTTTTTCAAGTAACAATTTCACTATATCTGCTTTCTTATCATTTTGTGATAAATTGTGACATGCAAAATGAAGAGCTGACATATTATTTGAAGTTGAACAGTTTTCTATGTTAGCATTATAGGCCAATAACAAATCAACAACCTTTACAAAACCCCTACTGCAAGCTACTCCAAGTGGTGTACAATGGCAAAATTCCTTGTCAACTACTGCATTATTTTCTAACAATATCTTTGCAATCTCGTAAAATCCATATTCGCTAGCAGCGTAAAGTGGTTGAGGTACTTTTTCATTATTGTGATTTATAGCTCCAAAGTTTTCAATTAAAAGTTTCACAACATCTTGATGACCTTTACTAGATGCTATACACAATGGGGTAAACCCATTTCTGTCTTCAGCGTCAACATCAGCACCATGCTGCAATAATAATTTAACAATATTCGTATATCCATGGAAAGCGGCAATATGAAGAGGACTAACTCTTTTATCTCTACATTTGACGGGTGCTTTATGATGTAATACTATTTCAAGCAGCTCAGTGCTTCCACTTTTACACGCTAACTCTGTTAATTCAATTAATGTGTAGTTTTCATTTTCATATTCATTCATTTGTTCAAAATATTCAAGCAACTTGATAAAAACATTTATGTGGCAATTCGCACATGCAATATATAGTGATTCTCTTATTTCAAAATGTCCCATTTCCTTCGAATTATCTAGAAATAATGACACGATTGAATAAAATCCCATACCTGAGGCTAAATACAACGGAGTTCTAAATGAATGAGAATCTTCTACCTTTATCTGTGATTTTTCCATTTCCAATACAATTGGAACCAAGTCATTGTATCCCAAAAATGAGCAAACATGTAGAATAGTAGACTTATCCTTATTGTCCTTTATCCCAGTTATGTTTAACTCTTCTATGAAGGAAATAAACGTTTTCCTATCGTCTTGACATAGGTCGTCAAAGCTATTTAGCGCTTCCCAAACGTTCCCGTTTTGCAAATCTCGTATTAAACGCTTAAAATAAACATTTTTGTTCCCACTTGGAATATACAATACCAAATTATTCTTGTCGTCAATGTTTGCAGCAAGAGATTTTAGTCGCATTTTGTCTTGAATAAACCCACTTTCTGCATATTCAATTGAAAGATCAAGATGTTCATTGCAAATATTTACAGCTACATGGTCAAATAGCCATTCATGGACAAAAGCAAATTCTACTTTTGAGTAATTGCAATTTATCTTGGTTTTGTATTTATGTTTCGTCATTTTAATATATGTGCCTGTAAGAGATTTCAGACTTTGTTCTATGTTTTCTTTGATAACGGACATTCTGCATTGTAATCCAAAACAAAGCTCTAGCAACAATCGATCGTGTGTGTGTGATGTTAATCGTAAGATTTTTGCATCAAGTTTGTTGTTCATGAGACAGAGAAGGAACAAAGCTTTGTATGACAATACATCGGCTGCCCTCAACTGCTCTAGTTTCATGTTTAACGTCATATTAATGCCATGTGGTGATGCAATCAAGCTTTCGACGTTAATAAATGTTAGTGAACCTAGTACGGGAACTTCTTGTAGTGATACACCTGTTGATACATCTACATCGGTATCTAAGAAGGTATTACATATTTGTTGGATTTCATCTTTGCTGTATTGTACAGGACAATGACTGTACGGAATTCCTAGACTACCTTTTATGTGGTTTTCATAAATATTCTGTCTGCAAGTAATGACAAATTTTACCAATGGCCTTTTCCATAGCAAAGTTTTAATTTTACTGGAATAATGTAACCAATTATTGAACTGGTGTCGATTGAAAGTGCATCTTCCAAAGAAATCATCAAATATGTAAATTTCATATCGATCTCGACCTGAAGATGACATGTCATATAAATATTCTGTTCGATTTTCGAACGACATTTTTTTGATATCTGATACATAGCCAAACCAACCTTCCATTTGGCCAGAAGATTCCCCTTCTGTACGTAATGCGTTTGCTACGCATAATGCATTTAAACTTTTCCCACAAGCTGTTGCACCAGTTATAACAACACACTGGTTTTCTTTCAGGGATTTTATGATCGAATCTGTTGTTTTGGTGTAAATTAATTTCTGACGTTGTTTATTGTAATTATCCGGGATAATTTCAGGATCTAAAAAGTAAATTAACATATTCACACTAACTTCGGTATTTAGTCATTCTTCTAATTTTTTTGCACAGACATAACAAAATAACGGACCACGAAGCAAGCAGTATATGTTTAAAATACCAGAAAGGTCTTAAAATAGTTAATTTCGACCATGTACCTTATATTTAACGAAATGACATGGATTAAATGAACATGAGACCATAACATTTATGTTAAATATTACTGCAATAAATTTTAATGAGTTGTATGGCCATTCGGAAATTAATTCCTCATCAGCAGCACTATAACCCAAACATGGGAAATCCACAATTTAAAAAAAAAATATTTAAAACGCATAAAACCAAACGAAATCTGAATATTCAGTTATACTGAATATAGCTAAAGACAAAACTACGATGGAGGGAGTTAAGCTTTAGGTTCTAAAATTTATATAAATTAAGATAATAGTTATTAACAAAGTGTACACACGAGATAGAGTCTCATGTACAAGAACACCATTTCTAAGAAAAGTAAAGAGCAAACTTCTCTACACGGGGAATGGTTTTACCATCTCCACACTGCATTAAAAGACAAAATCATGTATTTAATATTTTACGAAGGGTATGGATTAATTAAACGTGAGAACATAATACATGTGTTAACTCTTACTGCAATATATTTAAAAGAGATGTATGGCAATTTCAGAAATCAATTCCTCATCAGCAGCATTAGAACCAAAACATAGGAAATCCACAATGTCAAAAAATATTAAAAACGCAACCAAACGAAATCCGAATAATCAGTAATATCAAATATAGCTAAGAACAAAGCTACGATCGGAGGAGTTAAACCTTAGGTTTTAGAATTTACATTAATTTAGATAATAGTTATGAACCAAGTGTACACATGAGAATATAATCCTATATATAAGTACACCATTTCTAAGAAAAATAAAGAGCATACATCTCAACACGGGGAATTGTTTCACCAACTCCACACTGCATTTTAAGACAAACTATGCTTGTTTTACTAGCAACTGATCTCAACCATAGTTTTATTCGGTCCGTGTTGTTCAGTTGTATGTGTGTCTTCATTTTTCTTTCTTGTCCCGTACTCAATTGGTGTCCTTGTTTCTTAGTGTTTCCGATGTTGCCTTTGTCCATGGATTGTTCGTTCTTTTGACTGACGGTTCGGTTCTCACTTACTTTACTAGTATTCTTGACTTCCACAATTAGCAAGTTTTGACAAATAATCAATGAAGGGATATGGAGTAAATGCACATGAGGCAAGGCTCTATAAATTTGTGGAAAATACAAGCAATGCAACAACGCTTTCATTTTTGTTCTTTAAGGTCTTTTTGGTTTGGATAAATCAAATGCACATTTTATGCGTTCACTTGTTAAAAAGACCTGTAAATTCTCGAGTTTCGAGTCAATTTACCAGAATTTATTAAAGTTTCCGTTAATTTGAATAAAACAAAACAAAAAATAATAAAAAAAAAACTAATATTTTTTGTGTTGCCCTAGATTTAAATAATGGTTTATTCAAATGGTTTATAGTTTTTTGTCCAAGATTATAGATTATATGTATATACAAGAGGCTCTCAAGAGCCTGTATCGCACCTGGACCATGGCTGACATAAATTAACGGCATTTCCAATAGGAAAAACAAAACATAAAATTTAGCAGAATACTTTTTTTCTCTAAAATTACAGTATTCTTGTTTGGTTTCCATGGCAACAGAAAGCTCCACCATCCATTACAACCCATACCAGAACACCATTAAAAAAATTGGGCAGGGGCTACCCGTATAATTAAGGAATTACATATTGCTGAAATTAAAACATTCAGACCACAATTCAAAGAAAAATTCAAAAATTTGGGCAGAGGTTCCCCTCAAAATTAATAGGGCCAATGTAAAAATTATGTTCCAGATGGTGGCCATCTTCGATGAGGTACGGACCTGCCAGATGTATTTTTGGATGGGACCACCAAAGGACCATTGTGGCTTAGTTTGGTTCTAATTGGACTAGTAGTTTCTGAGAATATCTTTGAATGTATATTCCATAGGGTCCAATGTTAAAACTATGTTCCCGCTGACGGCCATGTTGGATGAGGTACGGACCTGCCGGATACCCTTTTTGGATGGGACCATATAAGGACCATTGCGGCTTAGTTTAGTTTTAACTGGACTAGTAGTCCATGGGCTGGAACAACCCCCCCCCCTCCCCGTGCATCCCCCCACTTCCCAACCCACCCATTTTTTAAGTCCGCTTACATCCCCTCTTCAAAATAAAACATGTTAACACGAGCATAACCTGCACGCACTGGTGGAACAGGGCCAATTTTTAGACCCACCTACCGTAATTTTGGAAAATTTCGTTTTTTTGTTTAAGTTATTCTTTCAGTTGCTTCAAAATGTTGACCAAATGCTTCCCAGTTATAAAAACGATGTAAAATATGATTTCTTATTGTATGAGCTTTACAAAGAACCCAAATTTTTACAATTTCTATGCAAAATAAGTTTAATAGCGCCATTAAACGTACCCCTACCCCTATGAAATATTGACGAAAACTTAGATATTTTCAATGAAATTGCTTAAGTTTGATGGTCTAAAGAACCCGAAGTGCATCTCAATTCCCAATTCTGAAAATTGTTTTTAGTTTTTCAATCTATTTTCTTGAAAAAAAAAACATGTTAACATAATGTTAACATATTCTATTGACCAAAGTTTTATTTCCAAAAAGACCAAATAAATGGATCTTTGAATATTTCCGATTTTGACTAAGTTTTTCATTCTTTTGCCTAATAGTACTTTTTAGTACACAAATATCATTTAATGTAGGTATCAAATGAAAGCTTATTATATTTGCTTTACAACTATTACAAATAATGGTCATTCTTATGTAATATAAACATCATACATCAATAAAACTTACCCCCTACCCAAGCAATTTTACTGTAAAATTGTCAATTTTTGTCTATGTTCGCATAACAATAACCAGAACACGCAAAATATGTGTTGTACATGACAATTTTGCATAAATTATATCGTGATTTCGTATTCTTACAGGCATTTGTTGATTTAACTCAATATTTTGCCTGAAATTGATGAAAAATGGGAATTTTCGTTATATATGTCAAATCTTGAGGATATATTTGCAGATATGCTAATTAATTGTTCTAAGCGATACATTAGTTGTCTTAAAACATTGTTAAGAAAAACAAGAAGTGCGTGATGTGACTCTACATACCGAAAATCTTGCCCCTACCGCAACAAATTTTCCTTAAAATTGTAAATTTTTTGTCTATGTTTGCAAAAAATTAACTCAAACACGCAAATTGTTTGTTGAATATGACAATGTTGCATTAATTACATCACGATTTGGTAATTTAACAGCCATTTGTTGACTTAAACTCAATATTGTGCCCAAAATTGATGAAAAATGGGAAATTTCAACATTTCAGATTTAGCCAAAGTTCAGTTAACCCGTTATATATGGCAAATCTGGAGGATATAAAAAATCCCCAGAACATGCCTGTCTGTACATATCTATGAACAAAACAAACTAATGTTTTACTTTCTTTTAAAAGGGTTCATTTATATATCGCACTATGCAATTTTAACGCCAAAAATGGGTAAAATTGTATGTTTTTGGCGATTTTCGTGAAAAATTGGAATTTTCAGCATTTCGGAATTTTAATATAATATTCAATATTTCAATTCAATATTCAATATTTTAATTCAATATTCAATATATATTTTGATACAATATTCAAAGTTAAATTGTTGTATAACTGCCCATAAAACATGCACATGATCTTATTTGTGATGTATGGGAGTCTCTGTGTATTTTGGTGTTTGAAATGATATATTTTTGGACCTTTATACAATATTTAAGCTTTTCAAGCTGAATTAAAATGAAATAAATTGTGTTGTATATTTGTGGTAATGGGTAAGATGTTTGTAAGATATGAGACTGTGGTTAGTCTAAAATGTTTAAAAACATGTTTTCTAATGGTTTAATATAATGAAGGGATATTTAATCAACATTTTCAAGTTATATATCAATTTCATAAGGTATTTGAATTTCAAAGTCAAAACAGCAGAAATTCTGAAAAACGGAAAATTCCCTTTGCATACAATCTCGAACAGAAGAGTCAAAAAGAGACCTTTTAAAAAGTTTAAATCTACTTAAATGATCTTCTGCATGAAGTGAAATAAACGCTAGAATTCCAATAAAACATTATTTTTTTTTATCATTTAGAGCCTGAATATTTCATATTTTCCCTTAATTTTTAGGGGGAGGGGTGCTAATTTTGACATTTCTGAACCATCAATACGTCTGAAACTAAAATGTGTGTGCACGATTTGTTGCTTATATATCATAAATCATTATTATATCGACAATTATTAAATATATATTCAGATTTTTACGACCATAAAGTAGGAAAGTCGAAATTGTGAATAAATCTAAAATTCCAAAAATTCCCATTTTTCAAAAATTTTGTACCCAAAATCAAAATTTTATGGACTTAAATGGTTTTATTTTCAATCATTGTATCACAACTGATAAGTTAGGCATAAAAACTAGATCAAATGACGAGGGTTGTTAATCTGAAAGGAACTGACAGCCTAAAATCGTCATTTTCGCAATTGTTTTGCAGGGGAGGGGTGCATTTTTTGTATCCCCAGATCATAAAAGTGGCGTTAATTGCCCAAACATGAGTTCATTGTAAAGGACATTAAATTAGCTTTAATTTGGTACCAAATTTCAGTGCATATTAGTTATCATTAAACAATTATGGAGTTTAAGAGATGAAACTTAGGTTAAAACGAAAATACAAGAATTTTTTCGTGGTGTACTATAAAAGTGGCCCTATACTGTCTATGCGTGCAGGTTATGTTCGTGTTAACATGTTTTATTTGAAGAGGGGGTATAGGAGGACTGAAAAAAATCGGTCTAGATGGGAAGTGGAGGGATGTACGGAAAGTGATTTCAGCCCATGGCCTATACATGTAGTAGTTTTTGAGAAGAAATCATTGAATGTATTTTCCATAGCTATGGTCCAATATTAAAACTATATTCCCCAATGGCGGCCATCTTGGATTAGGTACCCTGAATACCGTTTTCCGTTTCTGAATGTTAAATATCAAATAGCGATTTCCGTTTCTCGTTTCTCATTGGCTAAAACTATGAATAGCGTTTTCGATTTAAACTCGAATTAACGATACCGATCGGAAACTAGGGGTTTTCGTCGGAAACCCATAGTTTCCGTTCAATTTCGATCGGAAACTATGGTTTTCGGCGAAATACTATAAATACCGATCGGAAACCCCTAGTTTACGTGCGGTATACCTGGTATTTCGCACGAAAACCTCTAGTTTTCGTTCGAAATACTAGGTATACCGCATTTTTGTTACTATCGCGTGCGATATAGGTGGGTCATTATTTTCCGTGTTTCGTGAAGACTGAATATAGTAAGATACAAGACAATCTTAGCGTGAATTTAATTTAATTTCTCATGTGTCCGTGCATTCTACCCATATCATCAGTCTCATAAAATATTCAGCCGGTGCTTGGGGAAATTATTGACAGCTTATTGTTTTCTCCAGATGTCACGAAGATCTATGATATTCGTTAAATTGATAATTTTTATTTTAATTTCTTTCTTTTTTCAGTTTTCTTTTTCTTTTTGTTTTGTTTTGTTTTTTGTTTTTGTTGTTTCTGGTTTCTGGCTGACCATCGACTTTTCCACTGTAATAACAGCAACAGACGTGCAATTATCTTTTGAGAGCTATTGGGATGATCGTACGATTCATCTAATGCCGACAGAGTATTATATACAAATATAATATTTTTGTTTTATTTTAATTTTTACTGACAACAAAGTGACATTGTATATTTATTATTACTACGGGCTAACTTAGACATTTCTCTTCGGTATTTCGTTTTCTTCGGGTCCGATTGTTAAAAAAAGGATCGTTTTCTAGGAAAAAATAACGTTCTTTTCTATGACAACAAATATACGTACATCGTCTACATAAGAAAATTTAGATCCGCATTCAAACTTTTTAGAAAACTGTAAGTTGTATAATTGTAGCACATCTTCGCTAGCCAAGGGTTACGATCTTGTCCTCTCCTCTTCGCTAGCCAAGGAAGGGTTACGATCCGGTCTTCTCCTCTCCGAAGATGAATAGTACTGTGCATTACCGATTTAGTTTATTGAAATACAAATGTAGAAGGTTATTTAAAAACAAAGTAGTAAAGAAAAATCACCACCCTAAAGTTGTGAGACCTCTAAAGTAAACTCCTCTAAAGTAAACTGAGGCCAAAATCCTTATTGTTCAAAAATAATGTTCTGTAGTAAATATGGAGTTCTGCATATAATGGGCATATCCGGTGTACCCCAGATTCGGTTTTGCATTCGTTTCTGAAAAAAAAAAGTTTTGTCCAGTGTACACCTGAATAGGCCAGTTGAAATTGATTTGGGCATTCGGTTTCAAGATGTAGGATAATGTCTAGTTTATAGGATAATGTCTAGTTTAAACGAACTAAAAGTATCATTTCAGGTTATTGTGGTGAATCAGATGCCTGAGCGCGCAGCGCATTTTAACCACCCCTTTTCTTACGAAGCACTTTAATTCAATTAATTACTCTGAAACATACTTTAACTAACTGAAAGACCGTGCAATTTATTTAATATACAGAATTTTATATGGGAAAAAATGAATACTGACACCCCGCCATCAAAATAGAATCTTCTACTCATGTATATTCATTAGTTTATTAAAGCTATATGCATCAAATAGTTAATAAATGTATTTTTTGTTCTACATGCGGAAAAGTTGTCTTTTATATTGATCTTCTGTCAAAGATTTGTTTACTTTTATTATATAAATACTCATTAGATAGTATTTGAAAAATTACCTGAGTTATCGATCTGTTTTCACTTTAAATATATTTTCTTACATCTGTTCATTAACTTGCGATGGTAGTCGCGACAGTTTATGAAGGACGTTTGATCACCTTGATATTACAGGTTCGATCCTTGGACCGGGGAAATTTTTCCACCATGAAACTTAAACTTCATCTAATATTTAGGTTAAACATAACAGAAGGTCAAAATTAGCATATATGTGAATGAATATGCATAAAAATTAATGAGGAAAATAATTCGGGGTAAGTAAATAATTTGAGGTAAATTATCAGTTAAGGTACTTCGAAATCGAGAGAATCAATGGAAAGACAAAAGAAAGATGGAATAGTCCAAGGCATTTACAAGAATTAAAGTGTCTTGAATAACAAAAGAAATGCTCATAACAGGTCTTTAATGAAACAAAATACATTTATGAGAATAAATACAAGGCAAACCTGAAATTTCCAACAAATGTTGCCGAATTTGGCAAATGACATAATGTACTTCTGAATAAATCCAGTGCACTTTTTATCACTGAATGTAACGAGAAATTATGAGTGATTGGTTAATAATCTGAACAGAGAAAAGAGTGCCCCTTTCCAACCTGCAATTCACCTTTATAGTAGGTTATACAAGACAATCAGGATTATTTACTCACTTTCAAAATTTTGGAAGATTTTTATTTATTTTAATTCATTTTAATATTTTTCTTGTAATTTCCAAATGAAATTCTGACCACCTGTTTATAGCGCCTTCATCAGGTATGATTCTTAGATATATCTAAGCGAACAGAAATGAAGAGAGCTTGTATAATTCCTTAATCTGGGGAGTCTAACTGTGTCTGCTACTTAAAATTGTCTACAAGTTCAATATTTTGTCTGTTCATTACTCGGTTTATATCGATCGCGTGATCCTCCTAGACCGTTTTAGCCACAAACGAATCGACCCAGTCGAACTGGATGGATCTGCTTGTTATTTTTCCCGTGTGTATTTAGGCACGATACCGATTTGATTTCAAGAAAGGAGGAAGTTCGGATTTTTTATACAAGCATCTGAGTAAAGAAAAAAGATCTGGTCCTTATCATTGCCATTTATAAAAAAAGATTTACAAATGTACTCAACAAATTTTCTCTTTACGTAATGTTTATCTGACAAAACAGGCAAAAAAAAAATTTACTTCTCGTCTCGCAAATTGTGAAATTTTATTTTAAAAAACTCTTTTTATTATTTTTCGGCAATAATTCCAAATCGCAGTTCGGCAATCATATAAACACATAGTTATCATATTACCAAATCACTGTTCGACAAAAATGCAAGATGACAGGTTGGCTTTAAACCATATAAACTTGCAAAAGTTACTGTCAATTGCCCTGTATTGTTACGCTATCTTATTGTTGACGTCATAAGCGAGGTAAGTAGAATTTGAATCCGAAAACAATATCTTGGCAAACTTAAAAATTGACTCTGGCAGTGAAAGGTACATGTTACTTCTCTAACCCTCAAACAGAACCACGGTAAAATTTTGAAAAGCTTGTGTATTCACTAAAGTATTCAAACAGGGACAAGGACAGATCGGTACTACAAACATCACTTGAAAAGACAAACTTAAATTTAACAGAGTCATTTTAATTTTATGGGACCTTTTTTAAAATAAAAAGAACGGTAAAGCGGATGAAAATGTGTAAATTAAAATAAATGACCTATTAAGTTCTTATTTACTCCATATCCCTTTATTTGTTTATTTACCGTGGAGTTTGTTTTTAGTGCAGTGTGGAGTCCTTAAAATGATTTTCCGTACTTGAGGTGTATGCTCTGTATATTTTGTCAGTTATGGTGTATTTGTTCATGTGAGAATTTCTCATAGGAATGCACTATCGAAATTCAACATTTGACTTTCTTGTTTTGTAAAAAAATAAACTATATTTCTCTGGTCATCTGTATATATATCTATCTATTTTACTTGCCAAATTTTCTTACAACTCGATGAGTGCCCTGTGATCGTTTGTATGTTGTATTTTCTGTTGGTTCCTTCGTCGGGCAACGGATGACAGTTTTTGTAAGAGTACTTAACCCGATATGTTATGCTTGTTGACAACCCCGGATCCATGAAAAAAATCGTGTAAAACATGGGATGGATGTGGCGTTGTTCAACATTTAGTAAGTACATTCCGCTTAAATAGGTGCTAGGGTCGTCTTGAACTTAGTATAAAGTAAGAGTGTTTGCTCTTTGTTGAAGGCCTTATGGTGACTTCAAGATAAAGAACAACAACGAAAGCGTTGTTCCATTTGCTTAATCTTATCATGTATTTATTGGGACTAGCCCCATCTACATTTACTCCATATCCCTTTATTTGTTTATATTAATATATTGCCTTTTAACTATACTGCTGTGAGTAAAGAGGGTGAAAGAAATTTAATGTATTGCATGAACAATATGCATTTTTATGAAAGACCATTACATGTAATGTAAAATTAAGGCATCTCAAATGTCTTTGAATGGGGTGATAACAAAATTAACAAATAAAGTTATTAAGAGCCGAAGTCTATGAGACAAAAAGACAAACCAGGTGGAAACCATCGGAAAATTGTCGATCGCAATTGTCTTGACTTGGTACAAGCATTTCAAAAGAAATGGTGGGTTAAAACCGGTTTTACGCCAAAACATCACCTTCCATTGCGGTATTGTCCGCTAGCAACTCATCAGCAATTGCTTTTTAAAGGTCATAGACAGTTAAAAGAAATAATCAACCCAGTATCCAGTAAAACTAGAGAGACTAAATACCCCCGCTGCCATCATCCAAGTTTTTCCCCATGTGTTTATATGCCAGTTTTGGATAAAATTTAGCTACTCTGTTTGTGTCTGTAAGACACATATGATGCTCCCGCAGTTGGAAATAAAACATGCATATCCAATTTCAAAGCACTTGATAAATCTGTGACTTTAATACTATTGGAGGTATTGTCCGAAATAGCAGTTCTAGAACACACATTTTGAGAAAATAGCAAAGTTCAACTACCCCTCAAAATCACAAATTTTAGCCAAAATATTTAATATGACAATATGCACGTCTTTTATCAATGCCTATTCACTGTAGAAAGTAAAATAATTGTAACATTAACGTGGGAGGAGTTATCCAAAACAGGTCCAGAAAACACATTTGGATAAAATGGCCAAGTGCAACTACCCCTCAAAATCACAATTTTTGGCCAAAATCTAAACCATGACAAGGGACTGATGAAAAAATAAAGGGATATTGAGTAAATTTACATGGGACAAAATCCATATAATTTAAGCAAATGGAACAGCGATTTCATTGTTGTTCTTCATCCTGAAGTTACCATGATATCTATTAGTTTTTCCCCATGTGTTTATATTCCAGTTTTGGATAAAATTTAGATATAACTGTGACTTTAATACTATTGGAGGTATTGTCCGAAATAGCAATTCTAGAACTCACATTTTGATAAAATGACCAAGTTCAACTACCCCTCAAAATCCCAATTTTTGGCCAAAATCTAAACCATGACAATGTGCACATCTTCAATTTATGCCTAATTACTGTGGAAAGTAAAATAAATGTAGCATCAATATTGCGGAAGGAGTTGTCCGGAATAAGAGTTCCAGAATACACATTTTAATAAAATGACCAAGTTCAACTACCTCTCAAAATCACAATTTTTGGCCAAAATCTAAACCATGACAAAATGCACATCTTCAGTCCATACCTATTCACTGTGCAAAGTAAAATAAAATGTAGCTTTAATATTGTGGTATGAGTTATCCGGAATAACAGGTCCAGAACACATATTTTGATAAAATGGCCAAATTCAACTACCCCTCCAAATCACAAATTTTGGCCCAAATCTAAACCATGACAATATGCACATCTTCAATCCACATCTACTCACTGCGCAAAGTAAAATAAATGTAGCTTTAATATTGTGGGAGGAGTTATCCGGAATAACAGGTCCAGAACACACATTTCGATAAAATGGCCAAGTTCAACTACCATTTAAAATCACAAATTTTGGCCAAAATCTCAATCATAATAATATATACATTTTCAATCCATGTCTTATCACTGTGCAAAGTAAAACAAATGTAGCTTTAATATTGCGGGAGGAGTTGTCCGGAATAAGAGTTCCAGAATACACATTTCAATAAAATGGCAAAGTTCAACTACCCCTCAAAATCACAATTTTTGGCCAAAATCTAAACCATGACAATATGCACATCTTCAATCCATGCCTAATCACTGTGCAAAGTAGAATAAATGTAGCTTTAATATTGTTGGAGGAGTTATCCGGAATAATAGGTCCAGAACACACATTTCGATAAAATGGCCAAGTTCAACTACCCCTCAAAATCACAAATTTTGGCCAAAATCTAAAACATGACGATATGCACATTTTCAATCCATGCCTAATCACTGTGCAAAGTAAAACAAATGTAGCTTTAATATTGCGGGAGGAGTTATCCGGAATAAGAGCTCCAGAATTTACATTTCAATAAAATGGCAAAGTTCAACTACCCTCAAAATCACAATTTTTGGCCAAAATCTTAACCATGATAATATGCACATCTTCAATCCATGCCTAATCACTGTGCAAAGTAAAATAAATGTAGCTTTAATATTGTGGGAGGAGTCATTCGGAATAACAGGTCCAGAACACACATTTCGATAAAATGGCCAAGTTCAACTACCCCTCAAAATCACAAATTTTGGCCAAAATCTAAAACATGACAATATGCACATCTTCAATCCATGCCCCATCACTGTGTTAAGTAAAATAAATGTAGCATTAATATTGTGGGAGGAGTTATCCGGAATAACAGCTTATCAGAGATAGGACGGACGGAATTACGGACGGACAGCGGTGAAACAATATGCCCCCCGACTTGTCGTCGCGGGGCATAAAAAAGAAATTTGTTTCAGAGTTCGCATCATCGAAACATCAAATTTTCCCGATATTGAGTAAATTTACATGGGACAAAATCTATATTATTTAAGCAAATGGAACAGCGATTTTGTTGTTCATTGTTGTTCTTCATCTTGAAGTTACCATGATATCTATTAAAGAACTTTTTTCATGATTGTATGGGACCTTGATTAATACGGCGGCCACGGAGATAACTATGTCTAATGAGTAAGTCTGTATAATTTATTTTGTTAGCTCTCGCGTATAAGGAATTAACTGTGAAACATACATAAACATACATACATTAAATAAAAATATTTAATGCATTTTAATGCATTACCTAACTTATCAGGATTACCCCACGCCTGCTATCAATGCAGCTAATTGAATGAGGTCATTTTTCAGTTTCAACAGTCTTACAAAGATTTATACCCATAAGCGTGTCTGGTAAGATTGTCTCCTCTTTTTAAAGGTGTATAATGTAAGTATGGGTTATACTGTTAACCTGATAGCGGAAAAACCGTCTTTGTGGCACACTACTTATATAAGATCAATTCATTTGTAGCTCAGTTTGTGGCTTTTTCAAAGTCACCTCTACTTCCAAGCCAGACCATTTTTCCACTTCTATATTGCCTCTTCAAACTAAAAAATGTCAACAAGAATGTTTCCTGCGCGCATAGACAGTATATGGCCACTTTTATAGTACACAACGCACAATTCTTATATTTTCTTTGGAAATTAAGGTTGATCTTTTAAGCTCTATGATTTTCTAAAGATAAGTAAGATGTACTGAATTTAGTCAATTAAATATCTTTCAAAATAAATATAAATTTTGGCAATTTTCGTTTTAAAAGGCTGGGGATACAAGAAAAATCTACCCCTCTCCCTCCAAAAAATGCTGAAATGACTGTTAATTCCTTTCATATAAATAACTGACGTCATTTGATCTAGTTTTTTATGCCAAACGTAAAACAGTTGCAATACAATGTTAGAAAAAAGGACCTTAAAAAGCCATAAAAGTTCATACAAGTATAAATTTTGAATTTCGGTATAAAATTTTTTGAAAATGAAAATTTTCGGGATTTTAGATATTTTCAATATTTAGACTTTCTGACCGTAGATTCGAAATAATCTGAATAGATATATATTAATCTCCAATGTAATAATGGATAATAATTTGATGGCAACAAATTGTGTCAATATATGTTAGGTTAAGACTTATTTTGGGTTCATAGATTTAAAAATTAGCCCCTTTACTATAGCTAGAGGCTCGGAAACTGAGCCTCTATCGCTCACCTAACAAAATGCTTCTATGCCATGCACGACCAAAAATAATGTTTTTTTACAGATGGAGTCTAATATTTAGCTATGTTCTCCATTAGCACCCGTGTTTTTGTCTTATCCTTTTGAAATGAGTAATCTTTGCAAAGGACCTTCTATACTTCATTCCAATAGGATCTGTAAGTCTGTGACACCGTGATTTCATGATAAAATTGAAATTTGAAAACGTTTCCCACCAAAATATGACGTTTTCAGATTATGACGTTCAAATTTTTGTTTGAAACGTCATGTGTATTTGTTAAAAATGTAACTTCCTGGTACCATTTATGTACCCGAAAGTTTCAAAATTGAACGAGACTTACAGACCCTATACAGTTTAGTTAAATTTGCTTGAATAGTTTTTGGAGAAGATGATGAAACAAGAGGCTCTCAAGAGCCTGTATCGCTCACCTGGACCATGGCTGACATAGATAAAAGGCATTTCCAATAGGAAAAATGAAAAATAAAATTTAGCACAATACTTTTTTTTTCAAAATTACAGTATTCTTGTTTGGTTTCCATGGCAACCGAAAGATCCACCATCCATTACAACCCATAACAGAACACCATTCAAAAAAAACTTAGGCAGGGGTTCCCCTTATAAGTAAAGTAATACATAGTGCTGAAATTAAAACATGCAGACCACTTTTCAAATAAAAATTCAAAAATTTGGGCAGAGGTTCCCCTTAAAATCAATAGGGCCAATGTAAAAACTATGTTCCAGATGGTGGCCATCTTGGATGAGGTATGGACCTACCAGATACATTTTTTGGATGGGACCTCCTAAGGACCATTGTGGCTTAGATTGGTTCTAATTGGACTGGTAGTTTCTGAAAAGAAGATCTTTGAATGTATATTCCATAGGGTCCAATGTTAAAACTATGTTCCCCGCTGGCGGCCATCTTGGATTAGGTAC
>MJUU01025866.1:32192-105417 GCA_002080025.1 Modiolus philippinarum | reverse complement strand
GGATACCTTTTTTGGAAGGGACCATCTAAGGACCATTGTGACTAAGTTTGGTTATAATTGGACTGGTAGTTTCTGAGAAGAAGATCTTTGAATGCGTTTACCCATAGGGTCCAATGTTAAAACTATGTTCCCCGCTGGCGGCCATCTTGGATGAGGTACGGACCTGCCGTTTACCTTTTTTGGAAGGGACCATCTAAGGACCATTGTGACTTAGTTTGGTTTTAATTGGACTGGTAGTTTCTGAGAAGATCTTGGAATGTCTTTTCCTTAGGGTCCAATGTTAAAACTATGTTCCCCCCTGGCGGCCATCTTGGATTAGGTACGGACCTGCCGGATACCTTTTTTGGAAGGGACCATCTAAGGACCATTGTGACTAAGTTTGCTTATAATCGGACTGGTAGTTTCTGAGAAGAAGATCTTTGAATGTCTTTTCCATAAGGTCCAATGTTAAAACTATGTTCCCCGCTGGCGGCCATCTTCGATTAGGTACGGACCTGCCGGATATCTTTTTTGAAAGGGACCATCTAAGGACCATTGTGACTAAGTTTGGTTATAATTGGACTGGTAGTTTCTGAGAAGAAGATCTTTGAATGTGTTTACCCATAGGGTCCAATGTTAAAACTATTTTCCCCGCTGGCGGCCATCTTAGATGAGGTAAAGACCTGCCGGATACCTTTTTTAAAGGGGACCACCCAAGAACTATTGTGACCAAATTTGGTTCCAATTGGCCCAGTGGTTTCAGAGGAGAAGATCTTTGAATGAAAAGTTTACGCCGGACGGACGGACGACGGACGCCAAGTGTGGGGAAAAGCTCACCCTGGCATAGCCAGGTGATCTAAAAAACGATTTATCATAGGTTCCAATGTTAAACTATGTTCTGCGCTGGCGCCCATGTTTTTTATCGGATTGTTAAAGACCTTTAGTACATCATTCCTGTAAAGTTTCGTTGAATTTGCTTCAGCAGTTTCAAAGGAGAAGCTTCCCATAGGGTCCAATGTTAAAACTAAGTTACGCGCTGGCGGCCATGTTTTTTATTGGATCATAACGAAATCAGCAATCGTTGATAAGAATCTTAAGTACATCCTTCCTGTAAAGTTTGGTTGAATTTGCTTTAGCGGTTTCAGAGGAGAAGATGAAAATGTTATTTTCCAATACGGTTTAATGTTAAACTATGTTCTATGCTGGCGGTCATGCTATTTTTCGGATCGAAACAAAATGAGCAATCGTTGTTAACAACATTTGGTACTTCATCCCTGTAAAGTCTTGTTGAATTTGCTTCAGCAGTTTGACAGGAGAAAATGAAAATGTGATTTTTCCCATAGGGTCCAATGTTAAACCTAAGTTCCGCGCTGGCGGCCATGTTTTTCATTGGATCGGAACGAAAGGAGCAATCTTTTTTAAGGACCTTTAGTACATCATTCCATTTAAAGTTTCGTTGAATTTGCTTCAGCAGTTTCAAAGGAGAAGATGAAAATGTGATTCTTCCCATAGGGTCCAATGTTAAAACTAAGTTCCGCGCTGGCGGCCATGTTTTTTATTGGATAATTACGAAATCAGCAATCTTGTAAAGAACCTTAAGTACATCCTTCCTGTGAAGTTTGGTTGAATTTGCTACAGCGGTTTCAGAGGAGAAGATAAAAATGTTATTTTTACCATAGGGTATAATGTTAAACTATATTCTATGCTGGGGGTCATGCTATTTATCGGATCGAAACAAAATGAGCAATCTTTGTTAAGAACCTTTAGTACTTCATTCCTGTAAAGTGTTGTTGAATTTGCTTCAGCGGTTTGAGAGGAGAAGATGAAAATGTGATTTTTATGCCCCCAGATCGATGATCGGGGGCATATTGTTTTTGTCCTGTCTGGTTGTTTGTGCGTCCGAAACTTTAACCTTGGCTATAACTTTTGAACCATATAAGGTAGACTTTTCATACTTTGAAGGTGTATAGATCTAGTCAAGAGGAACATAAATATGCAAAAACAAAATAGGTCAAAGAATTTTTGAATTCTTTGTTGGATCTTGATGCAGTATTTTTCTGTAGGTTTCTTATGGCATGTTTGATCAGATACGTCAAAGGTCAATGACACAGAGGTCAGAAAGGGGAAAATTGGGTATTTTCATATATTTTACTGTAGAATCTGGGGTTATATGTAGTGTTTCACAAACTTATCTTGTCTTAGAAGTATCATTATTCTATAAAAACATGGCGACTATCTCCCCAACCTATATCATCTTTGTTTTGTTATTTTTATGCCCCCGGATCTTTAGATCGGGGGACATGTTGTTTTTGTCCTGTCTGTCTGTCTGTCCGCAACTTTAACCTGGCTCATAACTTTTAAACCAGATGTGATATGACCTTCATATTTGGTATGTGTATTGATCAGGTAAAGCTGAACACCATTATGCAAATTTCACTAAGGTCAGGTAAAAGGTCATGGTCACAGAGGTTAAAATGTCAAAATCTAAATTTTGCTATAGCTCCTTAATTAAAATTGCTAGAGGCTTGATATTCTATATGTGATAGATCTAATAAAGCTTAATACAAATTTATCAAAAAAATTTGGGTCAGGTCAAAGGTCAAGGTCGCTGAGTGCAAATTTGAAAACTGTAACAAAAACTTTAGCATTGCCTATATCATATCAACCAGATGTGATAAGACTTTCATATTTGGCCTGTATATTGGTCTTATGAAGCTAAACAGCAATATGCAAATTTCATTATGGTCAGGTGAAAGGTCAAGGTCACAGAGGTCAAAAGGTCAAAACATAGATTTTGTTATAGCTCGTTAATTATAATTGCTAAAGGCTTGATACTCCATATGTGAATAGATCTATTGAAGCTTAGTGCAAACCAACCAAAAACATCAGTATAAGGTCAAAGGTCAAGATCACTGAGTGCAAATTTGAAAACTTTAACATTGCTTATATCTTGCCAAGCAGATGTGATATTGGTTGTATGAAGTTTAACAGCATTATGCAAATAGGTCAGGTAAAAGGTCAAGGTCACAGAGGACAAAAGGTCAAAATATAGATTTTGCTGTAGCTCATAAATTACAATTGCTAGAGGCTTCATATTCTATATGTGAATAGATTTAATGGAGCTTAGTACAATCTAATTGAGCTTAGTACAAATCTCCCCCAAAAATGTGGTCAGGTTGAAGGTCAAGGTCACTGAGTGAAAGCATTGCCTATATCTTATCCACCAGATGTGATAGGACATTCATATTTGGCTTGTATATTAATCATATAAAGCTTAACACCATTATGCAAATTTTATTTAAGTTTAGGTCAAAGGTCAAGGTCACAGAGATAAAACTAGAGGATGACGTGCCCCCGCGCAAGGTTGAATCAAATTGGGATTTTTTAGTAATATTTGTGTCTGTAAGACACATATGATGCCCCCGCTAAACACATGTTATTCTAGGTTGCACAGATTAACTATGTACCCTCTATTACTAAATCACCAAAAACTTGAAAGTTGAGCAATGTATATTTTTGAAAAAAAAAAAAATGAACCAAGATCAAAATACATACCACATGCACATCTTAACATAGGTACAAATGAACTGCAAAATTAAAGCTTCCTTGCCTCAAAACTCTAGAAGGAGTTGTTCGGACAATCTGTGTACCCTGTATTAATAATTCATCCAATAAATGACTAAGTTCAACAATGTGTATTTTTTCCAAAAAACGCATCAAAATCAAAATCCTTCCCACATGTACATCTTCAATATAGGATATGGGATGTTGTCTCCTTGACATTTACCCCATTTCCTTTCTTTTTCATATCTTCAATATAGGTACAAATGATCTGCAATATAAAAACTTCCTACCATCAAAACTGTAGGAGTTGCGTGGACAAACTATTTACCCTCTATTACAAAATCAACCCAAAAATGACTAAGTTCAACAATGTATATTTTTCACAAAAATGCACCAAAATCAAAATCCTTACCACATGCACATTTTCAATATAGGTACAAAAGATCTGCAAAATAAAAACTTCCTAGCATCAAAACTGTAGGAGGAGTTGCGCGGACAAACTATGTACCCTGTATCACAAAATCACTAAAAATGACTAAGTTCAACAATATTTATTTTTAACAAAAATTCACCAAAATGAAAATCCTTACCACATGCACATCTTCAATATAGGTACAAATGATCTGCAAAATAAAAACTTCCTACCATCAAAACTGTAGGAGGAGTAGCGTGGACAAACTATGTACCCTCTATTACAAAATCACCCCAAAANTGACTAAGTTCAACAATGTATATTTTTGACAAAAATGCACCAAAATCAAAATCCTTATCACATGCACATCTTCAATATATGTACAAATGATCTGCAAAATAAAAACTTTCTAGCATAAAAACTGTAGGAGGAGTTGCGCGGAAAAACCATGTACCCCCCCTCGGACGGACGGACGGACGGACGAGGGTAAAACAATATGCCCCCGACTTATCGTCGCGGGGGCATAAAAACAAAATCTAGATTTTGCTTTTAGCTCGTTAATTTCAATTGCAGGAGGCTTGATATTCTTTATGTGAATAGATCTTTAGGAGGTTAGTACAAATGTCTACTTAACCTTAATTTTAGTGAATGCAATTTTAGCATTAATTTTGTATTGTCGACATGGTTGCCACTGGGGGCATAGTGTTTCACAAAGACATCTTGTTCCCATAGGGTCCAACGTTAAAACTAAGTTCCGCGCTGGCGGCAATGTTTTGTGTCGGATCGGAACAAAATGAGCAATCTTTGTTAAAGACCTTTAGTACATCATTTCTGAAAAGTTTGGTTGAATTTGCTTCAGTGATTTCAGCGGAGAAAATGAAATGTGATTTTTCCGATAGGGTCCAATGTTAAACCTAAGTTCTGCGCTGGCGGCCATGTTTTTCATCGGATCGGAACGAATTGTGCAATCTTTGTGAAGGACCTTAAGTACATCATTCCTGAAAAGGTTGGTTGAATGTGCTTCAGTGGTTTCAAAGAAGAAGATGAAAATGTGAAATGGGTCAGGTGAGCTAAAAATTTGGAAAAATTCTAAATATTCAGGCCCTTACAGATAACAAAAATCATTTTAAATGCCAATTTTTTGTGTGTAGGTCTCTACAGCTGATATGCTGAAGACTATTTAAGTAGATTTTAACTTCTTAAGAGATCTCTATTCTACCTTTTATCTCGAAATTGAATTCAAAATCGGGAATTTCCCATTTTTCAGAATTTCTACTGTTGTGAGTTTAAGGGACAAATATCTCATTAAATTATTATCTATCTTGAAAATATCAATAGAACATCGTTTTAGCTTGTCGAAGCTATTAGAAAGTACGCTTTTAAACATTTTGGACTACCTACAGTCTCATAAATTGCAAACATATCACCCGTTCCGATTAAATTTTAGGATTAGTCTTACTGTGGGTTCACAAATGTATAAATTAGCATCTCCCAGCCTATAAATTTGGGAAAGTTCTAAATATTCAGTCCCTTAATGACAAAAAAAAATCATTTTCAATGCAATGTTTTGTGTGTATTTCACTACAGCTGACATATATAGAATATTTAAGTAGATTTTAACTTTTTAAGAGATTTCTATTCTACTTTTTATCTCGAAAATGTATGCAAAAATCGGAATTTTCCCTTTTTCAGAATTTCTACTGTTCTTACTTTGATGGCAAATACCTTGTTTCAGTATGTCGAAGCTGTTAGATAGTATGCTTCTAAACATTTCACACTACCTACAGTCTCATAAATTGCAAACATATTACGCGTTCCCACGAATATTCAACACAGTTCATTTCATTAATTTCAGCTTGGAATGCCGTAAACGTTTAGAAATAAGTTAATACCAAGCTTACTGTAAATTTGATTTCTGCATTTGGCCATTTCGACAACTTATGTCTCTGCAGTGCAGATAAAATCTTAACATTTGGAAGACAATAGACTCAAAGATGTTTAAAACTGATAGAGAACAAATCACCAATATGATCTAAATGGAAAGCCAAAATCAGCTAATGTTAGAGCTATTTGTGAGGGAGATACTCCTTAGTTTTCAATTCAATTTCAAAATATAGATATTATAAGTTTCCAAAAGGTGAAATGATATACTATTTTCAAATGCCAAAATGCACAGAGACTAACATAAAAGCAAAATTAAGACAATGTATGTCGTTTATTTGCAAATTTTCATTAAAATATTCATGTAAATTTTCGTATTTTTAAAGTTTTTTTAACGTTTTCATCAATTCACAACAAGAAAGCGAAATTTTGTCCCTAATAAGTAAACAAAATGGCAATTTTGTAATTTTCAGTAAATATTTCATCGTTTAAAGTTTTAAAAGAAATTATCTCTTCATTGTTACAAAAACACGTAAACCCCATTTGATGAATAAGTTTGAAATAGAGCAATATCCTGTTCAAAACTACATACAAATTGTTACTTTATTACACCGTTTCAAGATAATTCATTGGAGTATAAACGGGACCAAGTGTCATTCACAAACAAATGAATTATATGTTTCACTAATATAGCTACAAAATAAATGCAATTTAACTTTACACTTTATCATTATACGAGCAAACAAAAAGATTTTGATATCATTTTTACAGAAAATCGGAATGTCGGTATTCTACAATTTCATCTATATTTTTTTGCCATAAGATAAAAAATTTGTCTTTGTCTTGCGGAAATTATTCAAAAATAGATATGTACAAAAAATGTAGTAATCATGTTTTTAAAAGAAAGTTTAACTAACTTTAACCTTTCATCCATCGAAAACACAAAACATTACACGTCTTTTATCTTTTAAACTAGATGTAAAAGTACTGAAAAGTGTATCTCAAGATGTAACAATATGTTGGTTTGCCCTTCAATTCAGTTAAGGTCCTTGCTGCAGTATTGCGTGCGTACGAACAGTTCAATCCAGACAGCCATTAACCATTGATACCTTTGCCGGTTTCTGTTGACCAACAGTGCGCAATAGGTTTGTATTTGTACAATTGACAATATCTCTCGAAAGGGGAAGGATATAGGTGGGCATTCCCACTTAAATACATAAATAACAAAATAACGAAGTGACTGTGAATTTATTTTCTGCATATGCGCATTTCGACAACTTATGTCTCATCAGTGCAGATCAAACCGAAACATTTGGAAGTCCATTAAAGGAAAAGTGTGTAAAAGCTGATGGAGAACAAATAACCAAAAGGATCTTAATAGAAAAGCCAAAATTCAGCTAGGGGTAGAGCTATGCATGAGAGAGATACTCCTTAGTTTATACAAAATTTGTAAAATTTAGACATTATAATTGCAAGTTTCAATAAATGAAATAAAAGGGACAACAGGAAACACCTACAATGACTGAAAATTATAATAACATGCCACAATCTACCAGGGAACTACACAGGAAAAACACAAATACAAAATGTAAGACAAAAGACAAACGTAAATAACGATAGGAACTCGGGACAGCCGTACTTGGTACCCGCACTAGAAAAAGCCAGCGGTGCGTTTAAACCGGTTTATGGGTACCCAAACCTCCCCTTTATCTGTCCCGTTTCCCTATAGTATAGTAAACATACGAATAAAACCCAATACAGGTAGACTACTAACTCCATGACCACAATCTTGGAAGGAGAGAATATGACAATACGTGATTTTGAAAGATGGGTCAAGGGGTGCTCGACGCTAATCTGCCGGCTAGGTACATGTAAAGGAGTCTATTCTGCTGGTAGAACACTGTCGCACTATGGAAGAAAAATCAAACTCAAAACTTCCCACAGGATTTATTCAAGAATCATCATATATTTCAGTAGACATCGGCAGTATCAATGAGAGGCCAGTATGTATGTAAAAATTTCAGGTCACTAGATCTCAAAGCTAATTTAACGGATGCAAGCAGAGTATCTTGTCAATATCCCCTACTACGCCAATAATGTAAGTTACGCCCCAGGATTTTTAATTAGTTTCTGACATTTTTAACAACATTACCGTAAAAACGGGGATTAGAAATGCCCTTAGTAATAAGTTGTTTGCGAGTAACGCCATATTTAGATATTAAATATTCATATCTGTTATAAAACTTCTTAAAGGTATTCAACAACTTATGAAATCTGAAACCCTGTTGTAAAAGTTTTGCTGTGATAGTAAGGTTACGTTCATTAAAATCGTCAAGAGTAGAACAAACACGTGCGAATCGTACTAGTTGAGAAATGTACACCCCGTATGATGGAGCTTGAGGAACGTCGCCGTCAAGAAAGGGGAAGCTAGTTATAGTGAAATCAAAATCCTCCCTTTTATCATATATTTTAGTTATTATTTTGCCAGCGTCAATAATGATAGTTAGATCTAGAAAAGGGCAGTATTTGGAATCATTGTTAGCATTGTTAGTCGGTTTTTGGGTCAGCACCGAAGTACTGACTACTGGGTTGGTGAATACCATCGGATAAATGACGCTATACACAAATTTTGAGTTATACAATTTACTTACAGATGTCATAACATACTGGTTAAGAATTTTGACGCTAAGTTAACGTTTGCAATGAAAGAATTCGTTCCGTGCTGGCGGCCATGATTTTTATTGAATCGGAACGAAATGAGGAACTTCCAAACATCACTTTAGTACAGTTTAGTTAAATTTGCTTCAATAGTTTCAGAGGAGATGTTGAAAATGATGTTTTCCCAATAGGGTCCTATGTTTACACTAAAATCCACCCTGGCAGCCATGTTTTTTATCGAATCGAAACGAAATGTGCAATCTTTGTGAAGGACTTTTCATACATCCTTCCTGTAAAGATTGGATGAATTTGCTTCAGTGGTTTCAGAGTAGAAGTTGAAAATGTGAATTTCCAATAGGGTCAATGTTAAACTATGTTCCGTGCTAGCGGCCATGTTTTTTATCGAATCAGAATAAAATGAGCATTCTTTGTAATACATCGGCAAACGAATACCGAAGCAAGAACGAGGAAAGGGGAAATTAAATTCTAAAATCATAAATCCAAAATCACAGCAATTCACAGCAACACGAATTGAGACAGTATAACAAAAATGAACAAAAACGCCACAAAACTAAAGCACTAGCAGTGTGAATCCCTATAAGAACTGAGGTATCATCAGGTGCTCCGGAAGTTAAAGGACCTTCCAAACATCATTTCAGTACAGTTTAAATTTGCTTCAATAGTTTCAGAGCAGATGTTGGAAATGATGTATTTCCTATATGGTTCAATGTTAAAACCAAAATCCGAGATGGCGGCCATGTTTTAATCGAATCGGAACGAAATGTGCAATCTTTGTGAAGGACCTCCCACAAATCATTCTTGTAAAGTTTAGGTGAATTTGGTTCTATGGTTTCAGAGGATGATGAAAATATGAAAAATTAATGCTGGATGACGGACGACGGACGCAAAGTGATAGCAATACCTCACAGCGACCCTAGGTGAGCTAAAAGAAAAACTAAAAACGAAAATTACAATTTTGTTTTTGTAAAGGAAGTTCGGTACATGAAAATAAATCCAACAGTGACACATTTTGTATTATTTGACTTAATACAAAGATGTCTCTGGCAATTAAAAATGCTCGAAATGCCATTTTGCCGATATTTTTGGATTGTGTGGGGAATTTATGTATCTTTCTGATGCTTCTTGTATATTTATAAAGTTTTAGTAGATGGCTAATACATAGCTGAGAGCAATTTAATTGCAAAATTTCCAAATAAAACTCCATGTCTGATAGATAACACAAATTTGGTCCAAATCATAAAGTTTATTTTTTCTAAAGATATGAAAACTGCATATTCTTGACAAATAAATCTCGCCATATGCTACATACAAAACAAAAGAATGAAAGTCTTTTGTTAATTTATACACAAGAAATGTCAAAGCTTTAGGTTTTTTGCAGTATTTATAGGGGAAGGGCTGATACTTCTGGTGTTTTTAATCACATTTAACAATTCTTTTACATTTACTTAGAATTTTGTTAAAGCTAATGCATAACTTAAAGCAGTTAAATAACATAATGTCAGAAATACACCTCAAGTTATAAAGAATAACAGATTTAATAGTGAAATTTGGAAAATATAATATTATATATGTAAACTTAATTCATGTACATATAGCGTAAAATTGGTGTGCTTTAAGTCAGCAAAACATTTTTGCGATATTCTATTGGGCATGTTTTTTTATGCATAAAGTTTATATAACCAAAAATGAACATTATTTTTATCAGATGTAAAGCAAATATAATAAATTTTTATTTGATGCACATTTAAATGAAATTAGTCTACTCGGCTATAATATCAAACAAAAGAAAAAAATATCAAAAACGGAAATATTCACAGATCTATTTACTTACTCTATTAAAAAATTGTATTTTAGTAATAAAAAAACATGTCAACATAATGTTTTATATCAAACAAAATAGATTAATGCACTAATGAACATTTTCAGAATTGGAAATTCAAGCGCACATTTGGCTCTACAAACTTTCGCACTTACGCAATTTAAAAAAAAATGTAGAAATTTTCGAAAATATCTGATATCGGTATGTTTTATGGCTTTATGGACGTATTAGGCGTAGAAATTGTAAAAAATTAAGTTTCCGGTAAAGCTCATACATAAGGCTATCATTTGATACCTCTTTTTAATATATGGAAAACATTTATGTACTTCATTGTAAAGGTACTCGTCTTGATAATTTTTCTGGATCGATTTTAGCTCACCTGACCCGAAGAGTCAGTGTGAGCTATTGCCATCACTTGGCGTCCGTCGTCCGTCCGTCCGTTAAACTTTTCACATATTCATCTTCTCCTCTGAAACCTCTGAAGCAAATTCAACCAAACTTTACAGGAATGATGTATGGAAGGTCCCTTACAAAGATTGCTCATTTCGTTCCGATCCAATAAAAAACATGGCCACCAGCGCGGAACTTAGGTTTATCATTGGACCCTATGGGAAAAATCACATTTTCATCTTCTCCTTTGAAACTGCTGAAGCAAATTCAACCAAACTTTACAGGAATGATGTACTAAAGGTCCTTAACAAAGATAGCTCATTTCGTTACAATCCGATACAAAACATGGCCGCCAGCGCACAACTTAGGTTTAACATTGGACCTATGGGAAAATCACATTTTCACCTCTGAATTCACTGAAGCAAATTCAACCAAACTTTACAGGAATGATGTATGGAAGGTCTTTTACAAAGATTGCCCATCTCTTCCCGAACAGATAAAAAACGTGCCCGCCAGTGCGAAACTTAACTTTTATCATTGGACCCTGTGGGAAAAATCACATTTTTATCTTCTTCTCTGAAACTATTGAAGCAAATTCAACCAAACCTTACAGGAATGATGTACTAAAGGTCCTTCATGAAGATTGCTTATTTCTTTCCAAACCGATAAAAACATGGCCGTCAGCGCGGAACTTACGTTTAACATTGGACCCTATGGGAAAATCACATTTTCATCTTCTCCTCTGAAACCACTGAAGCAAATTCAACCAAACTTTACGGGAATGATGTATGGAAGGTCTTTTACAAAGATTGCTCATTTTGTTCTGATCCGATAAAAAACATGGCCCCCAGCGCGCAACTTAGGTTAAACATAAGACCCTATGGTAAAAATCACATTTTCATCTTCTCCTCTGAAACTATTGAAGCAAATTCAACAAAACCTTTCAGGAATGATGTACTAAAGGTCCCTCATGAAGACTGCTCATTTCTTTCCGAACCAATAAAAAACATGACCACCAGCCCGGAACTTAGGTTTAACATTGTACCCTATGGGAAAAATCACATTTTCATCTCCTCTGAAACCACTGAAGCAAATTCAACCGAACTTTACAGGAATGATGTATGGAAGGTCCTTTACAAAGATTGCTCATTTCGTTCTGATCCGATAAAAAACATGGCCGCCAGCGCGGAACTTAGGTTTAACATTGGTCCCTATGGGAAAAGTCACTTTTTTGTTTTCTCTTCTGAAACCACTGAAGCAAATTCAACCAAACTTTACAGGAATGATGTACAATAGGATCAGACAAAAAACATGGGTGCTACTGGAGAACATAGCTAAACATTAGACCCCATTGGTAAAAAACTTCATTTTTGGTCATGCTAGCAAAGAAGCGTTTTGTCAGGTGAGTGATACAGGCTCAGTCTCTGAGCCTCTAGTTACTGTGAGTCTTTTAGTGTATTTATTTTTTAGCCATTCACCACGCATAGGGAGATGGTTTGGATCCAAGAAAACGAGTTTAACCCCAACTCAATTTGTGCGCCTGTCCCAAATCAGGAATATGTTGTCATTGGCTTGTCCTTGTCTTCTTATAAAATTTTACTTTCTTGATATCTGATATGTGGTTTGTTTCCATTAATTTATTCCTTTTTGGGCCATTTAGGGCTTGCTATATGGTGTGAGGTTCCCCATCGTGTTGAAAACCGTACGGTGATCCCTAGATGCTTTATTTTGGGTCGTTTTAACCTGGAGATGGGATGTTTTCTCCTTGACTATTACCCCATTGCCTTTCTTTTTCATATTAGCCAACATTTTAAGCAAGTGAAAGAATGACTTAAACGAAAAACGAAGTTTTCCAAAGTTTCGTTAGGTGTGTGTAAAAATGGGGCCTGTGCCACCAGGTTATGGTCGTATCAACATGTTTTAGTTTGAAGAGGGTATGTTAGCAGACTTAAAAATGGGTGAGGTTCGGAGGTGGGGATGCACGAGGAGTGTTTCCAGTCCAAGATTATCAATTGAATATAAATCCATTTTGTCATAAAATAAATTTGTTAAGTGACCAATCATCGGGCGTATGACATTTGCGCCGATTTTATAAATTTTAAATATTTATTTATTCCGATTTCATTTCGTCATTTGTGCCGATTTTATTTTTCATTTGTGCCGATTTTTTTTTCATTTGACAGAAGTAAATTACATGTACTAAGAGGATATGATTGTCAAAAAAGTGGTGTTAAAACACTGAGAGTGTATTAATGTCTAATTCAAAATATACTTCATTTTCGGTATTTTGTTTTGTAATTTGAAATAGCAATTAAGTTGAAAATTAAAAGATAAAAGTTGGAACTTAAAAGTTGAGATTAAAAAACTAACTAAGAGAGACTTATATCAAATAATTCTACAATACCTTGAAAAAATGGTTTAATCTGGCTTTAAACTGTGAAGTATGTAATGGTACCTTACTTATACCAACGTCGTACCAATACGTCTTGTAAAGAGAGAGGCACTACATGATATGTGCTAATTAAACACTTGGATTTATATTCTTTAATTCCATTTTTATCACCTTTTGAGCTTTATTTTTTATCTGTGAAAACTTTTATCGTTAGCATTTTAAAAATGACATCAGTATAGTGTGAAAAAATGAAAACACTAATAGAATTTGACGCGAAATTAACAAGTAAAAAATCGGGGCAAATGAAAGAAATAATCGGCGCAAATGAAATGCAAATCGGCGCAAATGCCAAACGCAGCAATCATCAGCTACTGAAACCACCGATGAAAATATACAAAGGAACTATTGGGCAAATATATATAACATAAATCAAAGGATAAAACCTGAGAAATTCAAAAATTTGATACATATTTTATTACTTATATTTATGTAAATTCCAAATGCTAGTGTTTAACTCCCTCCATCGTAGTAATGTCCGTAGCTATATATTTGATAATACTGATTATTTGGACTTCGTTTGGTTTTATGCATTATAAACATTTTTTGAAATTGTGGATTTTCTATGCTTGGGTTCTAGTGCTGCTGATGAGGAATTAATTTCCGAAATGGCCATACAGCTCATTTAAATTAATTGCATTTGAAGTTAACATATGTGTTATGGTCTCATGTTCAATTACTCCATACCCTTTCGTAGAATGTTTATCACACCATTTAAGTTTTTCATTTTATGGCATCGGCTAGTTCTAAGTTTGTTTCTGTTCATCACAAACATCAGCATCCTGTTTCGTTACTTACTTTTTATTTCAATACTATTTATGTTTTGAAGCCTATGATCCCTAAATTCCCCTTCCTTGTTCAAATGTTTTTATTATAGATCTTTTTTGATTAATTTATGACCTATTTTAATTCCGACATTTTCAATTTTCTGTTTTCATATATTTTTTTTCTCAATAGAAAATATCTAAAGCATTTTCCCCTTTTCCATCCAAGATTTTCTGTATTTTTTTTAGCCTTTTTTGTATTCCTATTCCTATTGTATCGTGTTCAGCATTACGATATTTTCATTTGATAGATTTTCCTTTTCCGTACAATATTTGTACTAAGTTTTCATTTTACTTATATTTTCTTTTTACTCTACAAAACACAATATTCTTGAATCACATTCTAGACATTTTTGACTGATTATTATTTTATCTTCAATTGAGATTTTCTGCATTTTAGGTACCTTTTTAAAACAAAATGGTTTACTGTCAATGTGTCTAAACTACTACGCTTAAATCAGCGAAAGTGTAAGTTTAATGATTTGTGTTCTTAATTTTGATTGATCTAATATCGTTAAATATGAAATCATTACTAATTCTAAAACTAAGGGGCTACGCCGAGCGCAGAATGATACAACCGCAGCATGACGACCACTGAAATTTGAACAAGTGTACTTTAAAATGAATGTGGACATAGTAACGAGCTTGATACAGTCATTTGATGGAAGCAATAAGGAGCTTGACACATTAATTAGTTGGACATAAACTAGGGAAATAAAAATCGGGACATTTGATCCCTTGTTGGTCAGAAAAGGTAAGAGTTTTGCAAAATTTGTTGACTTCCAACTAAAAGCTTACATCAAGAGAAATCCAAAGAACAAATCCAATGGAAATAAAAAAATAGTTATTTGAACAACTGCAATTTTGGCCCTGTTTGGTCCTTTTGAAACAGTAACAGATACGTCAAATACGTCACATACTACTTAAACCTAATGTTAAAAGTAATCCAAAGAAAAAAATTCCACCAAAATCTTATGAAAAATAAAGATTTACATATTCCTAATAATTGCAATTTTGGCCCATTTAAGGCCTTTGATCCTCTAAAGATTGGAAACGGTAAGAGCTGAACAAAATCTGTTGATATACTACTGAAAGCTTAATAAGAGGAACCCAAAGAAAAAAATCCCATCAAAAACCGATGAAAAACAAAAGTGTAGGTAATATGCATATTTCCAATTTTGGCTCCGTTTGGCCCCTCACAGTTTTTAAAGGAAATCTGAAGATGCAGCGCAATAAAAGTTTTTCTTACGAAATCCATTGCAAAAAACTGCATCAAAATCAGACTAAAAATAAGAAAAATAATTTTTTTGAAATTCGCCCTTTTGGGCCCAATTTATCTTATGAACGGTACATACGACGTGAAATCCGTTGACATACTCCAGATGGGAAATTCCCTTATCTGCATACTAAAGAACCCCATCAGAATTCGACATATTCTTAAGATTCTACAGCTATATATGTAAAAAGACCCACTTAACCCTTTTGGCTCTTTTTTAAAACGGGTGGGGTCACAATGACCAAAATTTATCAAAGCCTTCCCTTTTTTGCTAAAGAACATTGTATTACAATTCATAAGGATTGATCAAATGGAACTAAAGTTATTGACCAAAAACAAAAGTGTCTACAGACGACGGCGACAAAGACAACGCCAACGACCACGACAATAACGACAAAGACCACGACAACAACGACAACGACCACGACAACAACGACGACGACGATAGCACCATACCATTACACGACCGCAAACATTTTTGCGGTCGTATAAAAATATATGTTTTAGTTATCCGTTCAAAATTAAAAACTGAATATCAGTATCGAATTATTTTTGCCAGTTTTGTACTTATCACTTAATGGTATAACCATTCTTTCTTCTTCGTTACTTAAGATTTTTTTCTAGTTATAAATTATTTTTACGAAAATAAAGCTGAAATGGTTAGGCGAGCTGTATTCGCCTTGGTAACATAGTATATTAAAACGGTGCGCAGAGGTGTTTTTGTCTATAACAAATCTGAACAATAAAAGGGAATTATATACCATTTGTAATGTTTCAATTTGTAAATATAAAATATCGTATCAAATTAATTTTGAAAGAACAGTTTGTATGTTTGGAAATGATTAACAACGTGTCGACTGAATAAAGGCTACATCATTTGGTTGACAAAACAGCTGTATGCATACCAAAGTCGCATTGGTAGTGATCAGCATAAGGCACGGACCATTTGATTTTCAGGAGGGGGGGGGGCTGGTATTTTTACCCGAGCCGGGAAATTTTTCTCCCATATACACTATGCTAGGAATTTTTGTTGAGCCAGGCTTTTTTTCTAATAGACAAGATCCGGGCCAGATTATTTTTTTTCAACCAAGATGCTGATAGAAATTTTTTGGGGGCAAAAATTTTTTTTTCTAAAAAATACCAGCCCCCCCNCCCCCCCCCCCCCCCCCCCTTGATAATCAAATGGTCCGTGCCTAAATCGTTTGTATGGAGATACACAGTTTTCTTCAGTACAAGACATTTTTACGTGAGCACAAAACTATCATTGTTTATAAAATACACTTGTTACAATTATTCGTACATTAAGCAAAACGTAGCAAATTTATTTTTTAATTGATGTACCTCGATGGTTTATGTGAGATATTATAATGTGTAACTAAGGATACTTCAAAATTGGAATGAAATGTTTCTTTGTATAATCCAGTTATAACATATAAGTAAGCTGGTGAGGCAGGGGTAAAGAATAATCTAGCATGTCTGTAGACCTTGCTGAATTAATTATTATTATAGTTACTATTTAATCCGTTATATAAGAACCCTGTAAAAGAAGTCAGTAAATGTCTATTTTGAAACATTTCTATATAGCTATGTTTCTATTGATACATTTTTTGAAATTATGGATTTCCTTTGTTTGGGTTCTAGTGCTGCTGGTGAGGAATAAATTTCCAAATAGCCATACAGTTCAGTGAAATTATTGCAGTTGGAGCTAACATATGTTATATGGTCTCATGTTCATTTACTCCATATCCTTTCGTAACATTGAATTGGCGGGCACATTATAGATATATTAAGCTAGCACGATTTTTCATGGAAAAAGTTAACTAAACCTTTCAGATGAATATCTTGAAGAATAACTATGAAAGACATTATCACATCATATTACCGGCAACTGGGGCAGCAGATACTATCATGACCAGCAGACGCTACAAGTTGAAATCAAGTGTGACAGCTAGGTAGCAATTATTGTATTTGATGCATTTTTTCAGCATTTATAAGATATACTAAGCATACTTGAGAGTTGATGATATAAATGGGAACATGTTTCCAAAATTTAAAAGTTGCAATGTCAACTAATAAACAAAATAAAAGAAAATAAAGTAACGAATCGTCGCTGTGAATGCAAGTTCACACTTTCGAAGCACATCACTTTTGAAACTACACATTCATTACAGCACTGCTTGCTTTTGTAAATAAATTTAAGGTATTTTCTACCTTGCTTAAAATTGTCAAGACTATAAATACATAAATGGCTGTATAACAAACATATAGATTTCCACTGTCAGAAAATGTGTACTATCGTGTTCAGCAGATGAGGCAAACAGAAGATTATTCAAGAAAAATGACTATTGGTAACAGCATGGGATTGGAATTGAGTAGAATTGATATTAATTCATTTCGTACAATTTACTACTGGTTTAAATCGGAAAGTCATTGTATAGATACTCCCACACCCGCCATTACTTCTTCAAAAAATGTGTACATCGTATCTGAAAGTAAATAAAGATACAACACATTCCTTACATTAATGTTGACACCTTATAAGGGTATCACCAACTTTCAGTGTTAGTCCGATACTACTAGTAGCTCATCCGTCCGGCATTCACATATTCACAAATTCTTACAATTATATTTACAACCAGTTTATGCTTAGAAAGCATCACATTTACTTTGTCAAATGCATGTCTATCAATGATAATAATTTTAATGACCTTTTGTCCATAAAAGCATTTTTGGTACTTGATGTTGGTCACTGTGACTTATATTTCATGCATTAGTGACTTAGGTCATAGATTTTAAATAAATAAACAATGAAAGGAAATGGAGTAGTTGCACATAAGACAGAGACCCTCCAAATACATGGTAAAACCTAGAAATTAAACAACGCTTCTATTGGTGTTCTTCATCCAAAACTGAGATGCTAGAGCAGGTAGATTAGTAATATTTTGTCGGTAGATACTTTAGATCGTCAAAAGGCCTTGAAAAATTGGTTGACCTTGACTAATATTCCATGCATGATTGACTAGGTTAAAGCTTGTGGTAAAAGCAAGATTTCAGACACAAGAGTAGGCGGAGAATAATGTTTTGTCGGTGATGCACTTTCGATATTCAGGAGGTGCCTGATGAGTTACTCTGATGTTTTGGTAAAGTTCGGATCTGCGACATTGGTACAGGTAGAAGAATGATATAACATCGTTAGATGTGTCTTGAATAGTTACATGGTTCCTGCTAAAAACTTGGCCATCTCGACCAATATAGCTGGCTGCCATCTTGGATGATAGATCGGCAACAAAGTAACAACACTTGGTTAGTACCTCACAAGTAATATTCATGCCAGCCATGTTCGGTTAAAATCCATGTAGTTGTTCTCTAGAGTCAGATCTTTGCATGCATTTCCCTTACGCATGGCGGCCATGTTGGACGACAGGTCAGCACTAAAATATCAACCCTGGTCAGCGCCTCACACGTATCATTCATTCATGTTTGGTTTAAATACATTGAGCGGTTCTCTAGACGAAGATCTAACCAAAGTTGAACACTGTCGGCAATGTTGGAAGACGGATCGGCACAAAAGGAAAAACGTTTGGTCAGCACTTCACAAGTATTATTAATTCCAGCAATATTTGGTTTAAATCCATTCATTGGTTCTATAAAGGCAGAAGATCTTTGTACGCATTTCCCTACAGGGTCCAATGTTAAACTTAACTTCGCCTCTGGTGGCTATGTTGGATGACGGATCGGTACCAAAGTAAAAGCGCTTGATAAGCACCTCATAGAATCATTCATGCCTATAATTTATTTCACATCTATTGAATAGTTCTCAAGAAAAAGTTTTAAGAAAGAAAAGTCCAATTTTAAAATAAAAGCGCACCTGAGTTAGGTAGATACCACGTTATATCATTAATTTTATATTATCATTACCATTAATTACCGATTCTTATTAAGTGGCTTTAGCAATTTAACCAGCAGAGGTGTTTAGCAGTTGCGTATCTCGGGCCATAGACGTAAAAAAACATGTCCCAAACTCAAACCTCTCTTCCCAAGAGCAAGTGATTTTATATATAACAAATACCGAGGTTAGTCAAAATTCGACAACTTATTTCTCATCAGTGCAGATTAAATCAAAACATTTGGAAATCCATGAACCGAAATATGTGTAAAAACTGATAGAGAACAAATTACCAATAGGAACTAAATAGGAAAGCCAAAATCAGCTAAGGACAGAGCTATGCAAGAGGGAGATTCTCCTTAGCTTTAAACAAAATTTACTTAAATTTAGATATTGTAAATTTTCCAAATCGGTTTTCGGGCCAGCACCGAAGTACTGGCTATACTGGGTTGGTGAGTTGGTGAATACCCTTGGGACTGACAGTCCACCAGCAGTGGCATCGACCCAGTGGTAACAAATAACATAATACCGAGGTTACTGTGAATTTAAGTTCTGCATATGCGCATTTCGACAACTTATTTATCTTCAGATCAGATTAAATCAAAACATTTTGAAATCCATGAACCGAAAGAAATATGTGTAAAAACTGATAGAGAACAAATTACCAAAAGGAACTAAATAGGTTTTTCATATTTCATAAATTTCATATATAATTACATGTATGAAAATAATTTTTACAATTGTAGTATATTTTAATGGACCTGGTCCCGATTTCTAACATCCTTTGTCAGTGTTTGCCAAAGATATTTCAAATTGCTGTTCGCGTCAGCCCCAAAATCATCAAAGAATGAATTCGTCTACTTATTTTAAATTTTCTAATGATCCGATAAAGTTCAATGGCTACGTAATGATAGAGAAAACCCCCAAAGTTATGTTCAACAACGAAATTATAACTTTATTATCTCTCAGTTTTGTTTATTAGTTGGCGTTGCAGCTTTAAACTTTGGAGACATGTTCCCCACTTGAAGATCAACTCGGCAGTATACTTAAGATAGCTTAAAAATATTTAATAATGCACCAAATACGAAAACTTTTCACTACTTTCAACTTGTAGCGCCTGCTGGTCAATATTGTATCTGCTGCCCCAGTTGTCGGTAACAGGGTGTGATTATATGATACTGCTTTTGTAGTATAAAAATGCTATTGAAGATCTGGATAAAGTACAACGAATACAAAGTTTCATCTAGTCTACCTGTGTTGGGTTTTGTTCGTTTGTTTTTTATACTATAGGGAAATTGGACATGAAAAGGGGAGGTTTAGGTAGCCATAAAAGGGTTTAACCCTACCACTGGCTGTTGCTAGCGTCGGTACCTCGTCTGGCTATCCCGAGTTCCTATCGTTATTTACGTTTGTCTCTTGTCTTTCATTTGTGAATTTCTAGTGTACTTCGTTTGTAGATTGTTGCTTTTCGGCCAATGTAGGTGTTTACTGTCGGCCAATGTAGGTGTTTTCTGTTGGCCAATGTAGGTGTTTACTGTTATCTCTAGCTTTTAATTGAAATCGCCTTTGGCTTTATACAATACTTAATATAGGCAAAATCTATGAGGAGGAAAACCACTGGCCAAGTGCGCTAGACAAAGTGCAGATGGTGTTGCCATAAATGTAACGAATCACGAAAACATAGTATGGCATAAATTTGCAGATTTAACATTGTTATAATATTCGGACTACGGATGCCTAACAAAAAAATATTATCTATCGCGAATAATTAATGGACTTAAAGGTATAAACTACATATTTACCACCGAAAGGATATCGGTCAATGGACGGATCTATCCCCAATTCTTGCTCTTCTCTAATGTGACGAATTTCGTCTTTTAAATCTTCAATTTCAAGTTTTGCATTCGTCAATTCTTGTGTGAACAACTGGCTTTCTTTCATCATTTCCACATTTAGCTGATCAAGGGGTGCCTTCCTTATTCTAAGGCATTCTTTTCTCAACGTTGGCTCTCCCAGTCGGTCGATGGCCTAGAACGAATATAAATCGTTTTCTTAAGAAAGGAAAAATATGAAGCTAGTTACAAGCATAGTATTTTAAAGACTGGCCACCTTTAAGTGGTCATTTTCGCGGTTCAAAAATTTCGCAATTTCTTTTAAAACCATTTGAGATTTTTTTTTTGCGGACTTAAACATAGGTACCCAAGAAAAAAACATTTTTATGATTTCATCAACAGAAAAAATATCATAAAACTTCAATAATGTAAATACATTAAATTAAATAAAAAAAAATTATAATCAACACAAATAGAATGATTATTGCAAGAAGAAGACGGTATAATGATTTCCAGCATTAAATTTTTAAAGAAAAGCTTAACTCGTCATTTGCTTAGAGGTAAAATTCAAGCTGTAACTTAATTCCGTAAATGAATCACGATGTTACTAAAGTTAAAATATTCATTTTGATGAGCCACAATTGCCCTGCAAGATGTTTATTATCTCCCCTTTTTGAAACATGTCAAATGTTTTTGAGACAGTATGTATACCATTTTCCCGTTTTGTATGCAAATTTATCCCCGGACATACTTCAAAATGACATAGCATTGAAAATACACTAAATTTATAAATGTTTCTGTACGAGTAATGAGCAATATGTTAATAAAGTCAAATTTTCGGAACACCATAAAAATTGCTTTTCTTACATTTAAATTTAGATATAAAGTTATTTTCTTTCAGAAATCAGTAGAATAAGTATTTTTTAAAGATTGTTTTATATTATTAGTTTTAATTCTTTTATATAAAAATGATGATCATATTCACTGTTGTAACCAAGTTTTGTAACAATCAAAAGCATTTGCAATCCATGTCTGCGACTGTATTGTTTTGTTTGTTTTTAATTTTAGCTGAACTATATTTTCCACTTCACTTTTACAAAAATTCAATTCAAGCTAGAAGTGTGTTTTTGATACAAAACGAATGTCTCCCCAAAATACATATCTTCCTGGAGATAATTTGTATCTATATGTGTTGCCATTGCAATTGAATATGACTTATTTTGTTTGATCATGTGGGATAATTAGCGTCCACAAACTTAATTTATTAAATCATATGTCAAAAAGGGCATAACTCAAACAAAAATTGGCCGATTAATCAAGTCAGACAATTTTCACAACTGGGCATGAATGTTCACAATCCTGTGAGTTTGGTTGAAATCTGATGAAAGATGTTGGAGAATAAGCGTCCACAACTTAATTTATCAAAATTCCATGTCAATAAAGGGCATTACTCCAACAAAAATCGGCCAATTAATCCGCAATATGAATAATGAAACATGATGGTCAAAACTCCTGTGAAGTTTGGTCGAAATCGGGCGCTTTAAAAGGGACATTTGAAGTTTGGTTATCCACTCCTCCCCGAAAAAAACCTGGAGGTAAATACTGAAAGCCAGGATCTACAGCTGCAAAACAGGCAGCGCGTCAGTTTTACATGTACAAAGCGGGACATGGTCACAAGAGAATCAATTTTGCTACTTTTTTTTCGTGACCCCGAATAAAAGGAGATTAAAAGGTAAAATGTAAAAGTAAAAACTATCTTTCTTTGTAAGAAAGTATTTTAAAGCAAGCACTTCAACTTACATTTTTATGATATTTTCACTGAAACCGAATTAAGAGGCTATACTGGCCATGAATACATGTACTACATGTAGGTTATAAAAATAAATTAAAAAATGGTATTTCGAAGAATCCTGATATACCTACCCCTGTTATATCGTTCCATGTATTTTCAAAAAATTCATTGTCTATCTTGTTATCAGACAAATGAGCCATATAATTTCTGTAATACTTGATTCTGGACAGATCTCCGGCATCAGTTACATCTGATGGTGGAGGCAACTGATCAGAAACATCAAGTTTAGCAATATTTCTGATTATACAAATCATCAATGAAGCGTCAAAATTCTTGGAGTCAACGTCTTGACCTAAATGAATACACAATATATATAATGTATACGGTAGCCCAGTTAAAGTATCTTTACTCACAATTAAATGATACTATTTTAGAATCAATATAACGAAAAAATATAGTGTACAATCAGAGACGTCTAGTCTGAACATTAACATTTTCATATATCGCTATACAAAATAAAGTTAACAAAGTATATAGGTTGAAAAAATGTATGTCTACTTCACATTTTACGTATTTTGTGACATGCATAGATAAAAAGTTAATGTAAACTAGAAAAACTGTGAGCGAAGCTCACAAATATATATATCCTCGCTCCCCATTTGATAATAATAATAAAAAATCAAACCATATTTACAAATAGTTGGTGTGCAATGGGGATATGTACTGAACATTCTGTGAAAGTTTCAGTGAATTTCACCCAATGGTCTAGAAGAAGGTGTCGCCACTGTCTGTACCCGTCTCCCTCGGATTCAAGAAATCAAATAAAATATATCAAATCAAATTTCGTAATAGCTGGAGCACAGTGGCAATATTTTCTGAATATTCCGTGAAAGTTTCAGTGAATTTCATTCGGTGGTCTAGGTGAATTTGTCGCTACAAAGTTTGTGCCCCTATGGCGAACGGAATAATCAATGGGTGGATGCACAAATGGACGCCTTTATCACTACATACATAAAGCAGAGGGGGTATAAAAATACCCACAAAACCTACAAATTGAGATAAAGGGTACAATGACTGACACATATCCGATTATATTTAACATCAGACTAGACAAGATGTTACAGTTAATGTAAACTAGATACTCCTAGGAGCCTGTATCGTTCACCTGGCTTTCAGTTGCAACAATTTAGCTCACATTGAAAGTTATACAGTTGAACTTCAGTCTCTCAAACTTTGGTAGCCCGAACACCACTAATAACTTGAGCTGTATTTTAAGTCTGATCATGTTTTACTATATTTCTTTGTTGGGCTTTTTGACAAAAACGTTCATGCTAAGGACCACTTTCGATACCAGTTTTGAAGCTGAGACATCATTTTGTAAATGGCGGTCAAAGACAATTTTTAACACCATATATTTGAGTTCAGACATCAATATCTATTTGGAAACCAAATTTCATTGAAATCAGACTATGTTGAATTTTCCCGCTTTTTTTTGGCAGTGAATTTGAAAATGGGGGTCAGCAAACAATTTTCAAATCCGGTTTTGAAGTCCCAGAATCAATACTGATCTATTTGGAAACCAAATTTCATTGAAATTGGACATTGTTGAATTTTCCCATCTTAATTATGGCGGCCAATTTGAAAATGGAGATCAACGAATATTTTTCAACTCCTGTTTTGAAGTCGCAACATCAATATCTATTTGGAAACCAAATTTTATTGAAAATCGAACAATGTTGAATTTTCCCGCCTTTTTCGGCGGCCATTTTGAAAATGGCGGTCAACAAACAATTTTCAACACAAGTTTGAAGTCCCCACAGCATGGCAAACATTTTATCAAATTACACTTAACCTTCACCTTCTATAGTTTTGGAAATAAAATGACGAAAATTCTGTGAAAAAAGGGCAATAACTCCTACATGAGTTTTTTTGGATTTTCTTCAAAATTTCAGGGTGGGTAGATCATGATATCCTGAACCTTTTTTGCAATTTATACTTGAACTCTGTTACTTTTTGAAATAAAAAATAAAAAGTGCACAAATTTTGAAAATTTTAGTTTTGAAGTCCCCACAGCATGGCAAACATTTCATCAAATTACACTTAATCTTCATCTTCTATAGTTTTGGAAATAAAAAGACGAAAATTCCGTGAAAAAAGGGCAATAACTCCTACAAGGTTTTTTGGATTTTCTTCAAAATTTCAGGGTGGGTAGATCTTGATATGCTGAATCTTTTTGCAATTTACACTTGACCTCTATCTGTTACCTTTTGAAATAAAAAATAAAAAGTGCACAAATTTTGAAAATTTTACCGGAAAAGGGCTATAACTCGCGATGCCTGCCCCTGCGATGAGGTTATGGATATTCCCCCCGTGCTTCGATAGGATGGTGGCGGCTTTCAGTGGGAGCTGGGGCTTGGGCGTGGAAGGAATCTTGCTCACCAGATGATCCACGGCTTTGGTGGCGCCCTTCTCCACTCCCTTGATGGCGGCGATGGCAGCCTTCTTCCCCAGGGTCTTGACGGCGGCAGAAGTGAAGACTCGCCCGAGCAGATTCTTCACGGTATCGAATATTCCCCGTCCCCCGACCGCATATTTGCGGTGATATCCGTGCTTCGTGACTAGCATAATTTATTTCAGGATATTACGATGAAGGCGCTTATACCTGGCATTATCGATATATTTTCCACTTCGGAGGGCGTCGAGGATGGATACAATCTTATTGCGGAAGCCGGTATTTCCAGTCTTGAAAGCCTCGGCGCATACATCTAAGCACTCGGTCAGCTGCGTCGGGTCTGATGGAAGGAAGAGCATCCCGCTCCCTTTCTTATCCTCATCATAGATATGGGATACGATGGCCTTCCACTGGAAGCTGCGGTTGGACTTTGGGGTCTTGAAGAGGGCGCTGTTATGCTGGTAGATCGCTTATGTCTTCTTCAGGATATCGCTGTAAGCCTCCAGATCGTCCAATTCGAAATCTTCGGGCTTCTTCATTACCATGAGCTCCGAGGGCCCAGTCGTCTCCTCATATCTCCTGCCATTGACCAGGATATCGTCGCCATCAAAAGTGACCGGAGCATTCCCGATGAAAATTCCGCCATTCTCCGATCTCAGTCCAAATTGGTCATAGTGCTGCGCCCGGGCCCTAGGATGGTGCCGGGATCCTCTTCGATAGGAAGTGGGTCTGCAAAGTCTGCAGGAAAGGGCAAGGCAGGGGCTAGGAGTGGGGGCGGCAGATTCTTGGCGATTTGCATGGCGGCTTTCTCCTGGGCCTCCACCACGGGCTTGAAGAATCTACCGAGGTCTCGACTTACCCCTAGCTTCTCCAAGCGATCCTTCAGCTGACTCGCCTTGATATTCTGCTTCACGTTTTGCAGCGATTTGGCCAGATTATCGCGCTAGTCCTTGCTCGTGATCTTGATGAAGCTCATTTATATAGGGATGCCTACGATCATGGCTTTTTCGGATACACTGGGAGCATCCGAAAAAGCTGACGACCTCACCACCATTGGCCGTACTTGTCGGCCAAGAGGACGGCCTCTGAGCGTAGAAGATTATGGGAGGAATGTTCAAGACGGGGATTGGGGGAACGATTGGCGTCTCAGAGGCGATTTGGTGAGCGTTTGGCGATTGGGGGGGCTTATTGAGGGGAGTGGGGGGAGTTTTGCGATTGCGAAGGGAATTCGGGGGAGCGTTTGGCGATTAAGAGGGCTTCGGACGATGGAGGCGGCAGACGTTGAATCCTTCTGGGCAGGTCTTCATGCAGACTCTTCCAGTCTTGCATGCGAACTGGCAGCGCACCTTCGACGATATGCTTCGTGCACATATCCTTTCCCGGTCGGCAAGGATGCTGGCAAGGATGCCCCCTTAGCAACTTTTGACCGCAGGGGGCTGAGGTAAAGGACGGGGTTTGGTGCTATATCTCCCAAAGGTGCTGATATCGGTCGGGGCGTGACTGGGCATGAGCCGTACCAATCCGCATCTTCCGCACTCTCCAGCCTCAATCTCTATCTCCTCATGCTTGCACGGGCATCGGCATTCACCACACTCCGCCAGGTCGGCTTGCTGCAGGCGCCGGGAAATGCAAGATTGGCAGAGATCGCCGCAAAGATTAGCTACGACACCGGCTTTGCAACCGCCGCCGGGAGGTAATACCTATTTCTCGCTTTCAGCGACTTTCGTCAAAGGCGAAAAATGGTTTTTGCATTTTAAATTATAATTATATCATGATTTTTGTTTTCGTTCTAACCGCTGATTTTTTTCTATCTTGCCGAATCCATATGCATAAAAAAGCAAGGGTACGTTCCCAAAAACTTCATCGCTACAGAAGTTTTACGGTCGACATTACGATCTTGTGGATCGCTATGGAATATCTGATTCCAAGATGACAACAGATCTTTCAATCTTTCAATTTACAACTGAAGTTTTTTTCCTCTATCGGATTTTACTTTACTACCGGAGTTGACATGTTCAACACGGCGGGTGTCTTATAAGAAGTAGGAGATGCTTACTCTACCGGTACTTATGGTTTCTATTGGGCCCGTGTTGTTTATGGTGGTGTCCTTGTATCCTTGTGTTCCCGATGTTGCCGTTGTCCATGGATTGTTTGTTCTTTTGACTGTCGGTTCGGTTCTCACTTACTTTCTTATTACAGGTTGTGAAATGTGTAATTGCCCCTTACATTAACAAAGAGTAATATGCCAGTTATTAGGATTCACACATAATTCCTAGACACTTAGAAAATACAAGTAAAGTAGTTAGTTTGATTATAAAATGTAATAAACAAAGAAAGGGATATGGAGTAAATGTACATGGGACAAAATCCCTATAAATACGTGGTAAAATTAAGCAAAGGGAACAACGCAATACCTGTATTGGGAAAGCACGAAAGAATAAAAGCATCCTGATATTAAATTGAAATAATTGAAAAAAATACGGTTAAGATATTATTTTTTGTCATTATTGATGTACAATTTTACAAAATGTACATTCACAAACAAAACGTATCTTTCTTGTATAACTATAGATCATACGATTTGGAGAAAAATGTCAATAAAAAGCACATGTTCATACCTTTTGGATGACGTAAAGTTTCCCACTGTGTTTGATTTATGTATTTCTTCACATACAATTCGTTTAGTTTCTTACGTTCTTTTTTAATTGTAGACTGCAGAACTTCTGGAGCGAATTCCCGATCAAACACAACACGCACTGCTCTTGATGATACGCCATATATCAATAAATTCAACCTAAGAAAGTTTTCCTCCTCTGGTGATAATGTAGTCATTTTCGATTTTATTCAATGTTCAATCTGTATGTCATTATCTGTTGTTGACTAAGGTAAACCAAACCTGAAATTTAAGAATTTCTGATATTTCAATTGAAAGACAATGCACAGTTAAGCTGCAAGAAATTGCAAATAATGTTGATAAAATTATTGTAAGGGCCTAGATTACAAATGAGCTCATCATGTACATAGCTTTAGATGTTTACCTTTTACGATGCAGCTTTGCAGGATTTGGCATTTAATGCAAAAATCATTAAAAGGTCTTTTTACAACTATTATAATAGATATTGCTACATACAGCCTACTCGAACCTGTCACAATCTCTTTCGGAAAGGCAAATAATAGTTCGATGCCATAATCACAAGAAAAAATATTCAATCAAAATTATGTGTAATCAAAAATTCCCCAATACTACACCAAAACTTTCCGACCACAAAGGGTTGTTCATCGTCACCTCTTAATCATAGTTAATAGGGCAATGCCATCAGAGGAGACCTTGGTATTATTAATAAGCGTCAACTACGTGAAGTAATTGCCAAAAGTTAGAAATAAATGTCTCCCAAATCCATTAACCGAAGAAACAAATCTAAGATTGTTGATGAATGCTGTTGGGGACTATACTAGAAAACTGGCTAAACTTGTGTCGATTAAACCAGACAATTTATCCGAATAGATCGAAGGTATACTTTTGGTAACTCCAAAATGTAGTGTGAGCATAGCAGTGAAGAGCAAAGAGCTTGGCAGATAAACTTATGAGAGGTTCATGGAGGAAATTCTAGGTGAAAGTGGAAAATTCTTTCTACAGTTGTTTGTTAATAATACAGATTTTAAGCCCATCTTACACTACACCGTATAACCCAAACGATCGCTGAAGGTATATAAAAAAATTACATCCGTTCGTCTCCGTTCATATACATTGGTCGTCCGTTCCTCCTCCAGTGAATACGGTAATAATACAGTCATGTCAGTTTTGTGCAGCGAAAAAAATTGAACATGATCAAAACCTGGATAGGACATATGCCGCACAAAAGATCAACAGTATGTGTCCGTTTTGTTCGATATTCATGCGTTATATCTCCGTTATTAATTAGTTACTTGGCCGTTTGCATCCTCTTATTTATGGTAGACTAAATTGGTGAAACAGACTTGCACCTGAGAGATAACGGATAAACCGTTCAAGATCCAACTTACAGCGGAAACCTACCGGACGAGTACCGATTAAAACCAATTTATAAAAATAAATGCTGCGTAATGGCCAAAATAATCTTGTAATAAACAAAATAAGAGTAGTAAAAGCAGACCACGATTTAAAAGATAATAAGCACAACTAACAAAAAAAAAAAAAAAAAAAAAAAAAAAAAAAAAAAAAAAAAAAAAAAAAAAAAAAAAAAATTGCGGCCATACTGTCTGTTACTTTCATGTGATGTTAAGCTGGTTTATTATTATTATTTACATTGCATACGTATTTTTTTCCTTTTTACATTTTAAATTGTAACCTACAACCTACTTTTACCATTCTTATTTTGCATAAAATGAATTTATAACGGTTGTTTAATATGTGGTCATCCACATCCAATAGAAGGTGCTATACACTACTTTTTTAAAAGTTGTTCATTTAATTTAGAAATTGCAAGTTATGCAGTGTATCTGGTTACATCATTCTGAGATATGCCAAAAGCTACAAAATTGTACATTCTCTCGCCGTGTTAAGCAGCATCGGCTACTCTAGAGACTGTATAACTTTTACCCGATCTTAGTCTTATGCATGTCACCTTGGGTCGCTTGAAGCCCGTTATCTTGAAAGCGGCAGTTCTTTTCGTAGGTTATTCTCTTGCCTTTCTATTCGCTGGCATTTTGGTCAAATTATTTTTCTTTAATCGGTCAAGCACGCCGTAATGATTATCTGTTTAAAATAAGTTGTTTAGAGGTCAAAAGACACAAATATCTTTTTTTTTGATTTGTAGTTCTACATAGTACCTATTAATTTTATAAATTTGTTCTACTCGGTGCTTGTACGGTACGTTTTCATAAACAATCCGTTTTAATGGGTACTCGTCCGGTGTTTTTCCGTTATAAATACGTTTTATGCGGTGCTCGTCCGCTAGGGATTCGGTATCAGCTCGGTGCGAGTTCAGTTTACTTCGGTGAAAGGCATGTGCAACTACTGTGTACTTACTGTATGCCTCCGGTTTTTGTGCGTTTTCATTGTAATTCGTAACGAACAATAATAAAATTATCCAACTCGCCCAACCTGCTGTTCACTGTCCAATTACAGCATTGATCAATAAAGCTGTACTGAATGTAACACAAGTTTAACCTCTATTTAAAAAAAATAATAGGTTAGACAAATTAAGACAATTACTGTTGCTGCCATACTAATGGACCCATGAAAGGTTGCAGTTGCCTGCCACATGATTTACTGTTATTAAAACTCAAAACCTATGATTTGGCAGATACTTCTTTGGAATTATTAAAGTTATCTGAGTAAAAGAAATCAATGCATTTTGATTGAAAGTATCTGTAATAATTTTGAATATATGTACAAAGAAATGCATTAAAGATCTATTTAGGACCTGTTTTATTTAATATTTTTGTTAATAATATTTTTTATGTTGTAGATTAAAGCACATTCTATAGTATGCTAATGACAACACTTTATCTTATTCAGATTACAAATTATAAAAATGTCGTACAAACTTTGGAGATTGACAGTTTTACATTACTGGATTGGTTTGGTTATATTCTAAGAAAGCCAATTCAGACAAATTTCAAGCTTTAGCAATTGGTAAAAAAATCTTTTGACCGTAAAATTATTTTTGAATTAAATGGAAATAAAATTGAATGTGAAAATGATGTTAAATTGTTAGCTAGCAGTCATTAATAGTTAGCTGATAAATGTTTGTGTTATTTGTAGCTTTTATGTCTTAATTTCTTGTGCCATTATGCTATGTTTTTTTTAGCTGTTTTACTATTTATTTGTATGACCTTAGCTTCATGTATGTATCATGCTTTTATTTGCTATTTTGTGCTTTCCTTTAATGGTATGTGCTATGCGTTTTTTATGTGCTGTAAATGTCCTTGGATTATGTCTTAATTATGAATTGCATGTGCCTTTTTTTTTGTTTTATTTTAGTTTTTATATAGACAATTCAAAAGCTCATACGAGTACAAAAATACCGAAGTTGCACAATGAACAGTAAATTTCGTAAAGCTGTACACGTGTTTCAAGGAGTAACTCATCAGCAGCATTATAATCGAAAAATTTAAAAAGCCATAATCCAAAAATCGCCAAAAGAAGTACTCTTTACCAAGATATCGAAATAGGAGGCAAAAACCAGTTCCAAGAACACCCACCGTGTGCAATACACAGAATGAAGCCTCAGTATTTTAAGGGTTTAGAATTTTTGATAAAAACAGTAAATTTCTATAAACCTCAAGATAAGTTTTTCATGTCAGACGAGTCTGACTATCGGGCTTGTGAATACCCTCGGGGACCTCTGGTCCACCAGCAGTGGCATCGGCCTAATGGTTTCAAAATGCAAATATACTGAAATTGCATAATGAACAGTAAATTTCGTAAGGCTGTAAGTAACTCATACGTCAGAAATATTTAGCGGCAACAGATTTCAGTCAATAATTACTATCTCTATACAGGCTTGGGGTACCTGATGATGGATAAGCCTTAGTTACTTCATCTCTAATCTGTTTGTAAGAAAGATAATTGGTGTAATATTAGCCTAAACCGAAACACCGGATAATATAACTCTATGTTATAATTTAAAACAAACTCACACATATTGGAAAATGATGAAAAATATATGATATAATTTTTATATATAATGTTTTTATATGATTGACAAATGAATGTGTTTGGATTGGTAATGGACACGTCTTATTTTATAATTGTGCCCCATACGTCAGAAATAAATGTATTTAGCGGTAACAGATTTCAGTCAATAATTGCTTTCTCCATATAGGCTTGGGATACCTGATGATGGATTAGGTGTAACACAACTAATTCCGTCTCCCATTGCCTCCCATGTTAAATTGCACATGTTTCTGCGCTTGTAGAATTCGTATCTGAAGTTCAAACAAAATGACACATGTCTCATCTGAAAGACACATCTTTCGGTAAACTTCTATGAAAAAATCAACCGACCTAAACTGTAATATAAGAAAAAAATGGTTCCCAGGAAGGTCACAACCTAGGGATAAGTACTCCCTGTCTGTGTTTTCACTGGAAAAATACCTCCGCTTTCAACTATGATAAAATCTTTAATTTTCAACGAAATGGTATAAATTTCGGCTGAAAAGAATCTCTATTGAATGCTTTTTCAATTTAATTCATAATGACTAGTCAACCGTTTTAATCTACGACACTATTAACACTTCCTTGGAACTATGTTGTCTCAAATAAGGACTATATTCACATATGTGCCTGACTGGGTTCCGAATTAGTTGTGTTACACCATTAGCCTTGGTAACTTCATCTCGAATCTGCTTGTAAAAAAGATTATTGGTATATTTATCCAAACATTAAGGTAGCCTTAACAGAAACACTGGACAATATAACTCTATGTTACAATTTAATACAAATATGTATCTATAAATACTAAAACATATTGAAAAATAATGAAAAATATATAATTGTTAAATATATTTTTTTTTCATATGATGGACAAATTGGTGAACCGTGTTGAGTGTGTTTGGATTGGTTTGGTCACGTCTTATAATATAATAGCAAAATGCTGATGTTGCATGATGAAGAGTAAATTTCGTAATGCTATACACGCGTTTTAAGGAGTAACTACTCATCAGCAGCATTAAAATGGAATATGGAAAGCCATAATCCAAAAGTCGTAAAAAAGTACTTATTCCAAAATATCGAAAAAGGAGGCCAAATCCAGTTCCAAGGACATCCATCGAGTGCAAGGGGTTAGAATTGATTAAAAACAGTAAATGTCTATAATACGCAAGGTAAATTTTTCATGTCAGACTTAAATGACTATCGGGCTGTTGAATACGCTCGGGCACCTCTGATTCATCAGCAGTGTATCCGGCCCAATGATTTAAAAATACCAAAAATACTTAAATTGCATATTGAACAGTAAATTTGGTAATGCTGAACACGTGTTTCAAGGATTAACCTCTCATCAGCAGTATTATAATCGAATAATATGGGAAGCCATCAACCAGAAGAGCTTATGTTATATTGTTATATGAATATGGTATTTAAATAAAGCTTTTGAACTTTGAAATTGAACTTTGATATTTACCACCGTACAAAATTGATTTAGTGTAAGAGCGGCTTTAAACAGCAGAATTTTCCTCAACGTACATTCTATTTTGCCCTAATTTTGGACTAAAATACTTCAAAAATTTTCAAAAACCGTCAACATGTTATTACTTAATTTACAGTACCTTTCAATTTGTACTTTGTTATTTTTTACTATTGAGCAGATGCCTCTTTTGGTTGATCCCCAGGATATTCAAATCGAAATTGCGTAGGTCTGTCCTTATTTGATTTTTAGCTTTTCATTTAAATCCACATATTTAATTGTACTCTTCCATTTTTACAAATGTTCAGTGTATGGTCTTCCAAATGTTTTGATTTTATATGCACTGAAGAGACATACATTTGTTATTTAGTCGAAATGGCCATACAGACCGTCTACATGTTACTAGTATCACATTTTACTGTGCCGATGCCTCCTCTGATGGACTGATAGCCTCAAGGGTATTCACCAACATATTAGTCAGTACTTCGGTGCTTACCCGAAAACTGGTTTTATTTGGAAACTTGCAATATCGAAATTTTGAAAAATTTTGCAAACAACTAAGGTGCATCTCCATCGCGCATAATTCTGTCTTAACTGATTTAGATCTATTTGGTTACATACGGTTGGGCATTAATATGGAATATTCGTATTTTCTGAGCCAAAATTTGAAGTTTGGAAGTATTATGCATAAATGTGTGTGAATGTAAGTATAATATTTTGCTTTTAACATTGTTTTCTAAGTGTAAAGTACGAAAGTCTTATTCTACGAATCTGTCAGACCACTCCTTCAACCGTTCTGAAACCCGCTTTAAATCATATATTGTGTGATCAAATATTTCCCAAAAATACAATTTTTGATGCCTATTGTATACACGAATGATTTAAGTGATAATTTCATTGATTTTTAGAGGATAATTGAATTTTAGGAAACAACAGCCCTTACATATCTCTCGCATTTTCAACAAAAATATATGCCATATTTATGACCAAGAGTATATGTTCTCTATCTTTGTTCATAGTCTTCCAAATATTTTGATGTTTGAGTTGTCTAAATTATCATACACAACGTTAATATGTCATTATTTAATTTACAGCAAATATAATTATTGACATTATACGCATAAATATTTTTATACTGGATTCATGCAATATCGATTAGACAATACAGTTGTTTGAAAACTATGTGACTTGATAGGAAAATTTCAGGTAAAAAGAAAACGATTTTAATTCTTGTGCTTACAACGCTGTTGAAAAAAAAACTAACCATTTTAACTATATTTGCACTGATATTAAAAATTAAGAATGTTTGAATGTGTACAAAAACGAAGAATCATAACTGATCATAACTATTGACAATTATTCTAATGCAGATTTCCTGCGGTATCGATCAGGTTGGTGAAAAATGTATGGTCTTAAAATGAAAAACCGCTTTTTTCACGCTGTCTTATTATCCAGATGTAACACCGGCGCCTTGTTTTCGATAATTCCCTACCCCCTACTTACTCATTCAATCAGTGGTCCTAATTCGGGGGGGGGGGGGGGGTCAGTGTACGATACACGAAAAATAAAAAAATGCTTGTACGATGTACGAAAAGACCTAAAATAGAAATTTGCATGCACGTTGTATGATGCATGCTTGTATGGATGTACGGGAAAGAATAAAAGGTTTTGTACGATGTACGAAAAATAAAATGGTCATGTACGTTGTACGAATATAAACTTTTACCAAAGGCTAACTGATATTTACAAAGCTTATTACTACCGTACTGACAATGATAACAGGCAGACATCTACCATTTTTTTGCGTTTTAAAAATACTCACGATATCCTGATTTTCTTGAAATCCTAAGTGTTCCACATCTTTCTGGTGACGCCGATCTTAATAATTTATTAAAATCAATATTACAGGTGATAACAATGTTCTCAACGACAATGGAACAATTGCACAATATTGATTTATTTCTCCGGTATAATTAAACTTAAACCTTGCAAGAAACAATTCCTTTCTAATAAAGTGTTCATGAACATAAATGCAACGCAAGGTCTGACATTTAACAAAGGAACGATAAATATATTGGGCATGTACATTTTATAACTTTCTTTTCTAAAAATTCATTATGGGTTGATCTGAAAAAAAAACGCCTTTCCATAACTTGACACACGCTTTTTCCGATTATTTTGGTTTCACAAAAAAAAAAAAAAAAACAAAACAAAACAAAATAGATCAGCTGGACCCTTAGCTACAGTAATAAATCAATTAAAAGATTGTTTAACAAAATCAAAAATCTGATGAACAAGCAAGGATTGAATGAGGATTTATATTTTTCAATCTGTCAAATACATGTAATGGGAAAATTTTAGATTTAGACATCAGCCTTCACATGACCATGAACATGAACCAACCAGTTAACATCTAGAATTGAGAGTTAATAATAACGTGCTTCAGAGAGTATGTTCTCTTATAATAATATTCATTTAGAAACTTTTCAGTTTTGCGTGTTGTCAAAATTTAGAATCTATTTGCGATTTACAACTTGGAAGAAATTCAGTATGTGATTGTTATAACCATACTAAATATCAGGGACATACGTGAATAACTTTGCAACCCTACGAAATGAACGAATAACTTTGACCTTGAACTATGTCTTTCATTAACAAAATAATGTAAACTTGTTTTTGTGTTGCTATTTATGATTGCAGTTTTTAAGTCCAGAAAAGTTGATATACATCTTTGTTTAATAAGCTTCATTGCAAAACTGGTAGCATTTGACCTTGAAATATACTTAAAATCGACTTCAAGGTCATCTTGATTTTTAATTTGATCATTTTATGTTCGGGTTTTATATAATATTGGATACTGGTTTAATGTTTGACATGTTGCAATGTCACCAAAAGGCAAAACACTCTTCTAGAATGGATTATGATACTATGGTGCCCAAATGACGATTTTCCGAAATTGTGTTAATAACTCGAACCTGCATGATATATTTTATGAAAGGTTATGGAGTAAATGAACATGAGACCATAACACATAATATATTTACTCCAACAGCAATAATTTTAATGAGCTGTATGGCCATTTCGGAAATTTATTCCTCATCAGCACCACTAGAACCCAAACAAAGGAAATCCATAATCTCAAAAATTGTGTAAAATGCATAAAACCAAACGAAATCCGAATAATCAGTAATATCAAATATTGCTAAGGACGAAACTACGATGGAGTGAGTTAATCCTTAGGTTTTAGAGTTTACATAAATTTAGATAATAGTAATTGAACAAAGTGTACAAGTTAGATGTTATCTCATTTACAAGTACACCATATCTAAGAAAAATAAAGAGCATACATCTCTACCACGGGGAATTGTTTTATCAACTCCACACTGCAATAAAAGACAAACCCCCGTATTAAATATTTTACGAAAGGATATGGAGTAAAAATGGATTACATGCTTGGAAAGAGGAGACCATGGCGCATCGAAATGACAATGTCATAGTTATTGGCTAGGGCCACATTTTAATTTAAATAATGTCCAAGGTCAGTTCCTGAAATTAAGAAAATTTTGATAATACTTAAATTAAGCTTCATTAAAACCTATAAAACTGAAATAAAATTTGAATATTCATTATTAATTTTATTTGGATAATTCTGATTTGTCTTTTGTCTTTATTCAACAAGTTTCAAAGTTGGCATTTTGTTTTAATGGTCCTTGGTTTTTAATATTTGCACCTCCATAATATAAGGGGTTCTTTCGGGTATAAAAAACTGAAAATTTGTAACTTTTATAAGACGTTTCTTGTAAGTAACCCTTAAATTTAATTTAAATCATTACCTCTTAACAATAAACAAATATTTAAGCGAAATACATCATAATGTTATAACTGAATCGACCCCCCCCCCCCCAAATACATACTGATATAAATCTTGGTTAGGCCGATGCATCTGAAACATAACCTTATTATATTATCTGAAATGATATGGAAATGTCATTTCAAAACGTGAAAATAAATACATGTTCACGTGCTCGCAAATTCAAAACGCAAATAACGTACAATTGTCAATAGATTTACGTAACTGACTAGGCTTATGTCTGTCAAGTAATTTTGTGAAAAAAATGAATAGTCTCGCGTTGTACACTAAAAGGCAAATTACTAACTGGATAGTTGGCACATCAATATTATTTTGAAATTTTACTCAAATTTAAGAGTTTTGTTTGTTGATTTCTCTGTAATGGCCGACATTTAATCCATGATTTTTTTAAACATGTGTACATTTTGCATTGGTATTTCCTTTCAGTTTAGAATATTTCGGAAATTGAGCATAGTTATTTTGCATTCAACGAAAATGTCGTTATTCAAGACTCAAATTTATCCCTACAGTGATGCCAATAAATAAAACCAATCACAAATAACTTCCATTCGATGGTTCAAATAAATATTTCAGGTCTAGACTTCCATATAAGTAGCTTTTTATTAGCATATTTGAGGATTTGCTATGACTTTGAAGATACCATATATTGATCTCTGTTATAAGGTACTACGACAGCCGGAAGGGGACTTCCGAGTTCCGACTTCTGACTTCTTACTTCTAACTTCTTACTTCGATGTTGAAATTCGGAAAGGTAGTCTTTCCAAATTTCAACATCGACTTTGGCATTTACTTTTGTTAATTGTCAGGACTAAAGGTTTCATAATTTATGACTAATGGCGAAAGCAATAAAAATGATAGATTGAATGGCGTTTAACGTCCTACGTTTAATATTTCAGCCAAAATCCAAGACGAGAACAGGTTAAAAAAACATGATTTATTTGAGAAAGGGAACAACACTGGGAGGGGAGAATTCTGATTGCCACCGGTAAAAGAGGATTAAGGGGGAGTGAGCCTTGCAACCGGTTATCTTCAGACTACAGGACTGTTGCAAGGATTTTCAAACCTGAACGGTCTTGCATTTTATGTGTAATAAGCGATGTGTTTTATTATTATAAGCAATGAAGGGATATGGAGTAAAAGCAAATGAGACAAATCTCTACAAATACGTGGGAAAAACAAGCAATGGAACAACGCTTTTATTGTTGTTCTTCATCTTGAAGTCACCATGAGGCCTTCAACAATGAGCTATGCTCATACTTCATAGTAAGTTCAAGACGGCCCCTAGCACCGGTTTAAGCGGAATTCATTGCTGAATGTCGAGCTACGCTACATCCATGTTATTATGTCATGGATGCGGGATCGTCAACAAACATAAAATCAACTGGCAAAGTATTACAATTACTGTCATCCATTGCCCGACAAAAAGACCAATAGAAGACAAACACAACGTTTAAACAACCAGAAGGCACTCATCGAGTCAATAGTAAGAAAACTTGGCATTATGAAATATGGGCACAATAATCAGGTGGTCAGAATAATCATTTTGAAAAAAAAAAAATAAAATGCCAAAATTTGAAATTATGATAGTACATCTATATGAGAAATTCTCTCAGGAACAAGTACACCATAACTGAAATGTATAGAGCATACATCTCTCGCACGGGGAATCTTTTTACGGACCCCACACTGCAAGAGAGATAAAGATATGTCTGATGTCTGAAAAAAATAACGGGTAAAGGTATTACTTATTCAATATTCTACACAAAAATTGCAGATACAGCAAATCGTGTTCGCATTAGCAACACACACACACACCCTTAATAGTTGTTGAGTAATACTCTTTAACACCCTTTGAAGACGATTTGGCTTGTATTGTAAAGCTCTTTTGATTTAGGCAGGCATGATAACAAAGTGCGAGTGGATGCTTGGGAACGTACACGCTTGCTTGATTGATTGAAACACAGACCCCTGTCAGACTATGGAGGGGGATTTCCGCCACCAGAGAAATTCCATGCTGTAAATTTTCATCTTCTCTTTTTATTGTTTTCACTTTCCTTATCCATAGTTCTGCATTTTCTTTATTTTATATTACAGATTCTAAATCATCAATTTAGTATATTTGATTTTCTTTCTTTAAATGTTCCTATTTCATCCATACCGCTGCAGTTTTTATATTTCATATTATTGGTTCTATGAACTCAGTTCATTATATTGTATGTTCTTTCTTCAAATGTCCCCATTTCTATGCTTTGATCACTAAGTTCTAAAATCTTCTCCCACGGCATTATATCTCCGTGTTCTAATTTCTAAAAATTTCATGTTTTATAATTTACATTTCACCTTTGTATAATTTATTATTATTGATTAATTGATGTTTTCCGCAAACTTCAGCAATATTTCAGCTATATTGTGGCGAGAACTGTTAAGTAAAATGAACAAATATAATAAATATATAAAATATCAATATAAAACCATTTAAACTTTATACAAGCAAAAAAAGAGGTAACATAAAAAAAACATTTTAGGAGAAGTGTCAGTTTAACTGGAATAATTAAGATAAATCCATTTAAGTCTTACTAAACAAATTGATTGCTTTTAAAAATTGAACAATTTTGTCGCCATCGATATTTGTAAATAAGTCTTTAAGACAAACAGCAGAATAAAAATCACGCCTGATATCGGCAACATCTACACATTCAATTAAGACGTATTGGATTGTATAAGGACAATTGCATGGAATACATTCAGGTCGGTCATCACTGTTGAGGATAAAACTATGCGTTGTCCTAGTCTGTCCAATACTACATCGGGTCAACGCTACCTGTCCCCTACGGTTTTACCACAGGAACCGACTTGCTTACCTACATCTGACTGTATTCCATGCAGTTTATTATTTATTTGCAGATCCCCTTTAGCCTGCCATAACTTTAAAACGTATTTAACTAATAAAGGCTTCATGTCAGTGTACGGTACTGGACAATCTGCCATCTCGTCATCTAATGCATTCTTGGCCTCCTGTTCAGCAACTGTGTTTCCATAGATTCCCACATGACTAGGGATCCAAACCTAAATAACTTCTTTGTCTAATGCTACAAGTGACTTGAAGAGTTCGGCTATTTTCAAACTTATGGGGTGTTTTGTTTTTCGACTTTCAATTGCTAATAGGCATGAAAGTGAATCGGAACGGATCATGAACTTAAGCTACAAATTTAAGTGCTGAGTAAATAGCGTTAGCTTCAGCAGAAAATATGGAATTACAGGATGGTAGTCGGACAGTTGCTGTACGATCTCCAAAAACAGCCGCAGAAGCCACTCTGTCTCCATCCTTAGAGCCATCTGTGTAATTTGCAAGTATTCAGGATGTTCAGATTAAATTCTTGCAAAGTCCTGCTGGATTACCATAGGATTGGTATTAAAAATTTTATATTTGCGTAGTTCAAAATTAAATGCCAGTTTTTGGTTCAGCCATGGAGGTTTTTTTGGGGGTTTCTAAAGGGGCTATTTCGTCCAAATTTATATTAGCAGATTCCAGGTGTGGTTAAATACGAAGACCAAAAAGTTTTATAACGTGTGGGCGTTTTTTCATTGTCAGCTTTGTAAAAACGATTGAAAAAACAGTTGTCAGCAGGATTGGGAGGATATGCTTTTAGCTTTTTTGCATATTGTAAACCGAGTTTAGCACGTCTGTCTTCCATTATGGTTCATTAGCTGCAATTTATTATTACTTTAAAGTTCCAACCCAGGACTAGTAGTAATAAGATGATAAAAAATATATGGTGAAAAAATATGGTCGCGGGTAATAATTTAGTCAATGTATAAGTGGCACTTTTTATTCTATCCTACATTTTCTGTCCATTATCTATCAATAAAAAATACACAAGCGCCGGTGAAAAAAAGACACATATGATGCCCAAAACATACAAGGAACTAGAATACTGACAAAGTCGGAAAGGGACCGCCCCCTTCTGTATACCAAAAACCTGTTTGCGGAAAAACAAATAATAAAAATTAAGTTATCTTACGTTTATATGTATAGTTTCTGCATATGGCCGTTTGACAACTTGAGTGTCTTCTGTGGTGGTTGAATCAAATTTTTTAAAAAAAAATCTCTGAAGGTAAATTTTTTAACAAAAATGATTTAGGATTTTCCGAAAAATCGAAATTTACCTTCCTTGGATCGAATCCAACACTGTGCATAAACATTTTAAGAATCTTTGAAGGTTTTTTCAAGATATCATACGACATAGATCTTATTCTCAAAATATGCACCTTTTGGTATGAAAACTAAGTTTTTCCTTAAAAATTACTCAATATGGAAAGGGCCTTCCTTTGATAATGTCCAACACTGTGTATAAAATTTGTAAAAATCTGTGGAGGTCATTTCACGATATACAGCTACTTCTCAAGACATGCATTTTTTCATATAAAAAACTGCCAATTTTTTTCAGATTTTCCTCTAAAACAAAAGAGAGCTTTCGTTGGTCAAGTCCAACCTTGAGTATTAAAATCATTTAAATCCCTAAAGGCAATCTCAAATCGTACAACATAGTGTTTATTCTCAAAATATGCATTATTTATATAAAGTTTTTTTTCACAAAAATCATTTTCGGATTATCCTCAAAAACTAAAGGGAGCTTCCTTTGGTCAAGTCCAACCTGAGTATCAAAATCATTTAAATCCTTAAAGGCAAACTCAAGTTATCGTACGACATAGTGTTTATTCTCAACATATGCATTTTTTCATATAAAAAACCAAAAATCATTTTCAGATTTTCTCCAAAAAGCGAAAGATAACTTTACTTGGTCAAGTCTAAACTTGAGAATCTCAAGTTATCGTACGACAAAGTTTTATGCAATTTTTCATATAAAAACTATGTTTTTCCCGAAAAATCATTTCCCGATTTTTCTCAAAAACGAAAGGGAGCTTCCTTTGATCAAGTCCAAAATCGGTGAACGCAATTTTGAGTTAATGTACGACAAATAAATGCTGACGGATAGACGAACGGACATGCTGATTACAATAAGGCGCCACCATTTCATGGCGGGGCCCTAAATATGAACAAGTTCAAATGAAAACTTTGTACCATAAACCCTGATGGAGAAGTTGCATGGATAAATAAATGTACCAAAATCAATTTGATTACAATTGATCTATAAAACAAAACCTTCCTAGCATAAAAAGTGTTGGAGGAGTTACACGTTCAAACTATGTACCCTCTATTACTAATTGAACAAAAATATGACTAAATTCAGCAATGTTTATTTTAAGAAAAATGTACAAAAATCAAATCCTTTTCACATGTATATCTTTAATATAGGCACGGATGATTTCCAAAATACCAGTAATACTTTTAGTACTTCCTATAATAAAAACTGTAGAAAGAGTTACAAACTCATCTTCGCGAGCCAAGGGTTATGATCCGCCTACTCCTAAATGACTAATTTCAATAATGCATATTTTTTCAAAAAAACGTAGCAAAATCATGCACATCTTAACATAGGAACAAGTGATTTGAAAAATAAAAACTTCATAGCATCAAAGCTGTAGGAGGAGTCCCGCTGTACCCTCTATTGCAAAATCACTAAAAATGACAAAGTTCAACGTTGAATATAATCCACAAGACCAATTTCCAAATTCTGATTAAAGACCAATTTCAAATTTTTGTTTATGAATGAATTGTCCCGATTGACCCGAGGTACGAGAATTGCGTCACGTAACATTGTGACGTTAGAAAATCTATATTTTCCAAATGTTTTGATTTTATCTGCACTGAAGAGACATCAGTTGTCGGAATGCGCATATTCAGAAACTAAATACACGGTAACATCGGTATTTAGTTGTTGTGACGTCAAAATTTTCCTTAGATTCACCAACTGGAAATTCGTCCATTATCACTTAGTACTTTGAATTTCAATAAGGATCAATGTTTTTCGAGACTTCTTCAAATCTGTGAATACCATGTAATATCATCATGGAAAGTAGTCATATTAGAGTCGGCTAACTCTCCCGATTTTATGCTGTATACTTTATTTCCTAAAATAAACTAGAGGTCTCAAGAGCCTGTATAGCTCACCTGGTCCATGACTGACATAGACTGCAGCCCAAATTACCTCAATGTTAAAATGTCTGATAGTTTACACATATTTCTAAAATTGTAAAGACCAGAGGCTCCCGGGAGTCTGTATTGTTCAACAGGCTTTCAGTTGCGACAATCAAGCTTACAATGTAAGTTATACAGTTGAACTTCAGTCTGTCATACTTTGGTAGCTAGAACACCACCAATATCTTGAACTGTATTCAAAGTCTGATCATGTTTTACTATATTTCTTTGTTTGGCTTTTTTGACAAAAATGTTCTTGCTCAGGACTACTTTCGACACCAGTTTTGAAGTCTAAACATCATTTTGTAAATGGCGGGCAATGACAATTTTCAACATCAGTTTTGAAGTCGCAACATCAATATCTATTTGGAAACCCAATTTCATTGAAATTGGACAATGTTGAATTTTCAGGCCTTTTTTGGTGGCCATTTTTAAAACGGCGTTCAATGCACAATTTTCAACATCAGTTTTTGAAGTCGCAACATCAATATCTATTTAAAAACTAAATTTCATTGAAATCGGATAATGTTGAAATTTCCCGCCTTTTTTGGCGGCCATTCTAAAAATGGCATTCAACGAACAATTTTTAACATCGGTTTTGAAATTGCGACATCAATACCTATTTGGAAACCAAATTTCGTTGAAATCGGTCAACGTTGAATTTTCCCGCCTTTCGTGGCGGCCATTTTGAAAATGGCTGTCAACAAACAATTTTCAACACTGGTTTTGAAGTCGCAACATCAATATCTATTTGAAAACCAAATTTTATTGAAATCGAACAATGTTGAATTCTCCGTCTTTTTTTTGGCAGCCATTTTGAAAATGGCGGGCAACGAACGATTTTCAACACCCCTTTTGAAGTCACCACAGCATGGCAAACATTCTATCAATTTACACTTAACCTTCATCTTCTATAGTTTTGGAAATAAACGACGAAAAATATGAAAATTTTGTGAAAAAGGGCAATAACTCCTACAAGGATTTTTGGATTTTCTCCAAAATTTCAGGGTGGCTAGATCTTGATATGCTAAACATATTTGCAATTCAAAGTTGGCTTCTATCTGTAATAGTTTCTTTGATAAAAAATAAAATATGTTAAAATTTTGAAAAAAAATTGGGAAAAAAGGCAATAACTCCAAAATTGGTAATCAGATTTTCTTCAAAATCGCAGGACAGGTAGATCTTGTCATGCTGATCATTTACTCCTGTCAGATTTTTAATATCTGTAACAGTTTTTGAGTTATTTGCCAAAAAACAGTAATTTACCCCTATGTGCTATTTTTCGTAACGGCACCCATGTTGTTTGGTCCTCGGACTCATCGGATATAATTTTGAAACAGTATACCCTGGTGATGATTCAGGCCAAGTTGGGTTAAAATTGGTTCAGTGGTTTCAGAGGAGATTTTTGAAAACGTTTACGACGGACGCCAAGTGATGGCAATGGCTCACAAGACCCTTCGGGTTAGGTGAGCTAAAAACGTAATATATGTAAACATTCCTTGCTTTTTTGTTTTCTTCATGTTTACAAAGCCGTCTTCACTTTAAAATATATAATATATTTTTCTGTTAAAACCGCTTCCAAAAAAACTTATGACAGGTTTCTAATATGAAAGACCCAATTATTTCAGTCGGTACAAGACTATGAAACCCATGGGTTTTTAACTGACCTTGAATAAGATTCCATTCTTTTGGTAATTTTCTTCTACATTAGCTTATAGTTTTGCACAATCTAGTAATATAGATTGATTGATTGATTGAATATTGTTTAACGTCTACTGAGCAATATCTCAGCTATATTAAGACGAGAACAAGTTTGTTAATAAGTAATCACTTTGGGGTATGGAAAGGGTCATGGGACGGGAAATTCTGACTGCCACTGGAAAAGTAGGGTGAAATCGAAAGGGGCGGGGAATTTAGCCTTGTAGCCGATCACCTACGGACCACTCAAAAAGAGCTTGCTACATGGGTTCTTTAACGTGCAGGAAGCGTGGCATTTCTTCCAACACGTGGACCTGAGTTTACATCCCATCCGAAAGATGGTAGTAATATAGAATTATTAGAAATACACTCAGTAGTAATATTTGTATAGTGTTGTGTTCGGTCCCCGAGGGTATTCACCAGCCCAGGAGCAAGTACTTCGGCGTTGACCCGAAAGCCGATTTCATTTGGAAACTTGCGATATCTAAATTTTTGTAAATTTTGTTGGAACTAAGGAGTATCTCCCTCATGCAAAGCTCTGTCTATAGTTGATTTTGGCTTTCCATTTGGATCATACTAGTTGTTTGTTCTATATCAGTTGTAAACATCTTTGAATTTAAGGTCTTCCAAATGTTTAGATGTTATCTGCACTGAAGAGACATAAGTTGTCTAAATGTCCATATGCAGAAATTAAAGTATGGGTTGCGATAAGGCCGTTTTCCGGCCCACCCGGAATTTTGATATTATATGTTTCAATGTAGCCTACAATATATGTAGTTTAAGTATCAAAACACGCATGTGCAAGTTACGTGATCACGTGATTTAACTAGTACTCATGTCAAAAGAATAAATAGAGTATGAAAAGAATAAAGATTTGCACATTGCCAAAACAACAATGAACCTCATTTTTATATTAAAATAATATGCAAATGGTGCTATTCTATCCATGATAAAAAAATTTTGTTAATCAATTTCTTTTTTGAAGGTAATAACACAGTTTAAAACAGATACTCTTTGTGAGAAAAATCTACACAAAAACCTAATTTTTCGAGTACTCTCCCATCCCAATGTTTGATATTGTCTGGATATTACTATAATTTAGTGCTCGTCCGACATATTTTCATATACTGAAATATATATTTGTATATTTGAAGCAAGATGTAACGTTAGTGACCTTAAATAAAATGATTTTGTCGACTTTAAACGCTTGCTTGGTATTAGCATCTGTTTTACCCTTAAGATATTTTTTTGATTTTCGAAATTTTTGCCTCGAAATCAAACACTGAGACATGGAATGTTGCAATTTGAATATTTTACGCTTTATTAGGTGTAATTAAAGAAAATGTGTATTCAATATTAAGAGGTTTTATTATGAATTATACCAATCAGACCTGTAAAACTAAAGATGCTTGTATCCCTTATATTTTTAACTAGGAAACTGCTTGTTAGGTTCATAAACATCATTTCTGTAGTGTCATCTCTACAGGCACGTCATAGGGGCTTCTGTAACATATCGAAAGGTGATTCCTTTTCTAAGACAAATTCTTATTAAAGGACAGTTATAAAACTGAAAAAACAATATATAAAGTTAAGATAGGGAACAAAGAAGAACAAAGAACAAAGAAGATTAAAATACAAAGAAATTGGAAAATAGATAATCAAATTTCTTCGGAATATTGTTTTTACATATGCAAAAATGATGCTTTAAGGCAATTGATTATTCCACGGCTCATAAATATTGTTTTAAATACACAAAAACACAATTTTTTATCGGGAAAAACAATCAAGGGATAATTTTACAAAATAAATTTCATCTACTTATCAAACCAGATCTTGTTTAGCTTACTGTAAAAGGTGATATTTTCGCGATTTTGATTCGTAAACCTATTCGCGAGGTTTTATTTTCGCGGTTCTCATTTACGTTTCGTTATGTTTGTAATAAAAGTAAATTTACACAAGGGGAAATTTTTCGCGAATATGTGCCAATCGCGAAATAAGCGAAAATACATCCCTCGCGAAAATTTCCCCTTTTACAGCATTTGGCAAATTGCCAGGTTAGAAAAAAAGCTCATGCAAGGTCTAGCACACTAGCAAAACCACATTTACCGAAAATTTTGATGTGTATAAAGCTATAATTTGCATATAATAATCAATCAAACTTTGATAAATAAGACAAATCACAAAAAATAATATCATAAATACACTGAATTTTTACTGAAAAATACCTTTTTTTTAATCATTTTTTATATGACTTGCACACGGAACCAGCTTGGCATTTTGCATGCAGAATTCTGATTAAATAAGTAATCTCTTGTAGAATTATTAGTTTGGTTCCAAATGGAAGGCAGTGTTAAAATTTAGTTTGAATATACCCCATGTTGACTATTTTCCATAGACTCAATGTTAATTGCTATCAAGAGGGGTATTAGAAATGAGCTAATTTCAGTGGAATGAAGCAAGTATTGGAAAAAAAATCTCTAATGTGGTTAAAAACTACAGAATAATATTCTAGTATTGAAAGGTATCAAAGAATTAATGTTTTCCATTAGACGATAGGGATACCTATGAGGACTAATTGTGTGCCACTTTTAGCAGATTTGTTTCTTTATTCGTATGAAGCCAGGTTCATACAAGAGCTAGTTCAGAAAAAAGACAACAAGCTAGCCAATCCTTTAATTACAGTTTCCGTTATATAGATGTTCTTTCATTGAACAATCCTCAATTTAAGGATAACCTTCATCTTACATACCCAAATGAACTCTAAACAAGATTGCTACGCGTAGCTATGTCCCCCGCCGCTGCAGTAAATTCGATAAAGTCCCATAACTCATGTAAAATGTTGCGAATCAAAATGGCGGCAGAATATGATCAACTGCATTAGGTTGCAAACAGCAAAGCAAAATTTCAGCAAAATCCCTTAATTGGATTTTGAGGAGTTGTGTCAACAAAGTCTTCCTATGTTGTAATATGCATTAAGTCGATAAAGTCCCATAACTCCTGTAAAATGTGTCGAATCAAAATGGCGGCATAATATGATGAAGTAAATATAGTGGCAAATGTTCAAACAAAATGTCAGCATAATCCGTTCAGTGGTTTCCGAGGAGTTGCGCCCAGAAAGCGTTCCTAGGCTGTAGCATGCTTTAAGTCCATACAGTCCCATAACTCCTTTAAAATTTGTCAAATCCAAATATGCGGCATGATATAATCAACTACAGTTGGTGACAAACAATCACACAAAATTTCAGCAAAATCTGTCCAGTGGTGTAAGAGGAGTTGGGCCCACAAAAAAACATGACACACGGACGCATGGACACACGGACGCAGACCATTACAATGGCCCTCTGTCGCGTTGCGGCGGGGGACAATAAATTGCTATGATCTAGTACATATGGAGACTAATAATCCTGTAAAATTTGAAGGAAATCTGAGTACTGGTTTTTGAGGAGTTGCGTCCACAAGATCTGTCATTGTATAACATTGTTAAATTTTTAAAGTCCAATAACCCCTACAATATGTGACGAATCAAAATGGCGATGCGATATGATCTAGTAAATATGGCGACTAACAACCCTGTAAAATTAGAATGAATTCGGACTAGCAGTTTCTGAGGAGTTGCGTCCACAAGATTTGCCATTGTATAACAATGTGGAAATAATCAAAGTCCAATAACTCCCACAAAATTTGATAAATCAAAATGGCGATGCGACATGATTTAGTACTAATATTGACTAACAATCCTGTAAAATTTGAATGAATTCGGACCAGTGGTTTCTGAGGAGTTGCGTCCGCAAGATTTGTCATTGTATAACAATGTGGAAATAATCAAAGTCCCATAACTCCCACAAAATTTAACGAATCGAAATGGCGATACGGTATGAACTAGTACTAATGGTGACTAACAATCTTGTTAAATTTGAATGAATTCGGACCAGTGGTTTCTGAGGAGTTGCTTCCGCAAGATTTACCATTGTATAACAATATGGAAATAAAGTCCCATAACTCCCACAAAATTTGACGAATGAAAATGGCGATGCGATATGATCTAGTACTAATGGTGACCAACAATCCTGTAAAATTTCAATGAATTCTGACCAGCGGTTTCTGAGGAGTTGTCCCCACAAAAAACGTGACACACGGACTTACGGACGCAGACCATTTCCATGTCCCTCCGTCGCGTTGCGGCGGGGGACAATTAAAGAGACCACTGATACACCATCATCAGCTTCATACCTGGATCTATACCTCTACATTGACAACTCTGGACGTCTGAAAACAAAACTTTACGACAAGCGTGATGATTCCGACTTTCCAATAGTGAACTTCCCGTTTTTGAGCAGTAATATTCCCACTTCTCCGGCATATGACGTGTACATTTCACAACTCATTCGCTATTGCCGTGCCTGTAGTTTTTGTGAACAGAGCGAAATTACTGTCTGAAAAAACTTATACATCAAGGGTATGTTCAGTCACTGTTGCAATTGTCACTTCAGACGTTTTACGGTCGTTACCACGATTTGACAGACCATTACAATTTTTCTGTTTCATAAATAGATCCAGATTTTGTTACCGGACTGACTAACACCGACTGTGACAAAATCGAACTTTTCACTGGCAGTGTGACGAGTGCCACGCGTGGAGCAGATCACGCTTACCCTTTCGGAGCACCTGATGATATCTCAGTTTTTATAGGGGTTCACACTGCTAGTGCTTTAGTTTTGCGGCGTTTTTTCTTCATTTTTGTTTGTTTGTTATGTCTTTGTCATGCTGTCTCAATTCGTGTTGCTGTGAATTGCCGTGATTTTGGAGTTATGATTTTAGAATTTCCCCTTTCCTCGTTCTTGCTTTGGTATTCGTTTGCCGATGTATTACTAAATTTATTTTTTGGCAAATAAGTGGGCTGATTTAAAGCCTTATTGAACCCATCCTTTACAGTAAGTTCGGTGTTCTCACTTTAAAATGTGTAACTTTGTTTCTTACAAAAAAAGGATATAAGGCTTCACTATTTCAGTTAAATGTTCTATTTATAGGGTTACATACTAATTGGGCTAAAATACTAAAAACAATCATATAGGAAAAAGATACAGCTAAAAAGATGGTGAGAATATGGTCAGAATAAGATTTTAGATTATAGACTTTTAAACAGCCAACTGGATTTAAAAAAGTGGAGTCACTACCTGTAGACCTTGTTTGTAATACTAGTAAGCATTCCCTCTGCACAATTAGAAACATGATCAAGCTAAATACAATCAGATTTGTAAGTTATAAACATTGAAATCGCTTTTGAAAATATTTTTTAAAAAATTTTAACCGTCCCTAGGTCGTCACCGTCCTGACGTCGTCATCCAGAAATCTCGCGTTATTCTCGCTTCGTTTTCCACTGCAGAAAGTTTGTTAGCGGTTACCTTTAAAGCAGTAAGTATCCATTTTAATATATTATAATGTGTTTGAACGAAAAACGCTTCATATAAGCCCAAAGAATGAATGTTGAGGACCCCCATGAAAACGCTGATGATCTTGTGACGGGCTACGCATACATGGTAAAATGCATGGTTTGGGCGATGAACCATATGCCCGCCATTTTGATATGTGACGTAATTCCTGCAAGTCTGGTCAATCCAATAATAGTTGCTCCTTGGATAAAAATAAACAACAGAATTCTCCTACTTCATCAAAACTTCATAAATAGCTTGAAACTTCAGTGACGACTTGAGGTATGCCAATTATTTCTCGACTTTGGTGTGAATAACATTTGTTAATTGCATGATAAAATGTGTATGTAACGCATTTATGTACGGGGCATATAGCATGTATTATTGTTCATCCATCCCTCCGTCCGTCTGTACGTACGTCCGTCAGTAAACTGATAAACACATTTTCAATATATAATAGCTGTTAACATATCACATCATGCTTTTAATAGAAAGGATAACTGAGTAAACCTGCACACATTTAATACTAGTACTTAGCATCAAATACAACCCTACAAGTAAACCGAGTTAGTTGTAATCTTATGATGTATACTTGATTTGCACTGAAGGTGACATAAGTCGCCCTAAAATTATCCTTACAATACGTTTCAGTCGATGTTATCATGTATTAAGGTTTCATTTCTTTGTCAGATATATAATTTGTAGTAAATCCCAATATTAAAACGGAACTAGAAACCCCTTCCCTAAATCCGTGTAACTGTTTTTGTTTTCAGACAATTGAGGCAAGTAGGCCGAAAAAACTTTGCCAGTGGAACCAAGAGGGCATGGCTAAGGCATACAAAGCTGCAAAACTACGACAGATGTCAATAGCACAGGCAAGCAAAACTTATCATGTGTCTAGAACGACTCTTTCTGATGGGGTTAAAGGGAAAGTTCCAGTTGATGCTAAGATTGGCGCATCTACCGTTTTATCTTCAACAGATGAAAACTCGCTAGTTCATTATATTGAGTACATGGCAAAACGTGGGTTTCCACTTTCTGTATTACAGGTCCTTGGATTTGCATGGTGAATTGCCAAGGAACATCCAGGGGCAAAAGTTTTTTTATGATGCAGGACCCATAGAGAAATGGTGGAGGGGATTCAAAAATCGTCATTCGGGGATATCCTTGAGAAGACCCGACCCATTAAATCGTGGCCGAGCAGCAATGGGCAAAAAATATATTGAAACCGTGAAAGTGTACTTCAAGCTCCTAAAATCTACTCTGGAAAATAATGACCTGATCGATAAACCCGAAATACTATAAAATTGTGATGAAGCAGGTCTAAGTCTAAATAAGTGTTCTGGTCAACGATTTTTAGTCCATAAAAGATTTAAACACGCTCATTCAATATTTTTCGACATCAGCGAGTGAAACGCAGTAACCTGACTCAATATCATCAATATTCAGGAGATATATGCCCTAGCCAAATATATTTAGTTTTGTTTTAAAATAAATATTCCAGTTTAATTACATGTAAATCTTCATCAGTATGATTGCATTTTAAGGTTTCTTTCCATTTCTGTTTAGATGAAACCTATATATTTATCCTTGACTGTGAAGTAAAGTTATATTTCAACTTGTTTAGCAAAAATCATGACTTGATCAACAGAATATCTTAAATGAGCATAAATAATGATTAAGATAATAATAACTTCAAAAAAGAATTTTTGCCTTTGTTCTGCTGAAAAAGATATTAAGCTGCATCTAACAATTTATCTACGTTGAAATAATACTCACAGGTTCGTAAATGTTTGTCTACTTCCCGACTGTCTCACATCGTTCGTACTTCGACCTGTAGTTGCCTTCATTTTGGTATTTATAGTCATTTATAGATACTATAAAATCAATATACAGGTGATTTGTTATGTTTTCAACCAGGAAAATTTTAACTGTTGAAATATTAGTTCTTCAAGTATGATAAAATGTAAGTCACTATCCATGTAAGTCACTATCCACACACAGATGACATGGATGAGTAAGAATGAAATAAAATAAGTCACGAAAGAAATCAAAACTGACACAGCCAAAACTAGTTTGAAATTTGCCTAATGTTTTGTCTTGCCTTGCTAATTTTGAACTCCCAACCATGCCAAAAAGGGGATTGAATGCAGGCAAATTATGTTTTTGTACTATTGTACTTAAATTTGCACTTTTTGAAAACAGCAGGGCGTATAAGGTCAGCATATTCTCATTAATTAATTTGTTTTAATATCCTGTATTGAATGATCAAGTGAATGTTTTGACATTCAAGTTGTGAATAATATTCTATCATAGACTGAGTCTTAAAAAATTGATCCTGTATTGTGCCAAAGTATTGCGGTGTTGGGTAGATGATGTCTGTATTCGTTTGAATCTTTGTTACTCATTAATCTTGAAGTATTGTATACATCTTTTGAAGGACTGAACGTTAACTTTGATATATTCGAATAAGTATCTGGTTATAGTTTGTCATAGTAAAAATGAATAAAATGATTCGTAATTATTAATTCATATAGGAAGTCATGCGATAAATAGAAAAAGAAGAAAGACAAAACAATCGTGGAGCAAACAAGATCAGGAATCGACGCTAGCCTACAAGACCCAGAAAGTTTAAAACAAATTATTACATACTTAGCGAAGATATGTTCTGTTTTGCATATGTAATATAGCCAGAAGTTAACAGTCCATATCATATACCCAGTCTGATATGGCCATATCAGACCGCCTCGTTCTGAAATATCCATACCAACACGGTGATATGGCTATTTTAGTCCGGGTATGATGATAACTCCTAAATGGAAGTATATAATAAACAGATTAAGACATGGCTTTTTCCATTTTAGCACGGTTATCGTCCCGAGACTCCCGTATTAGCCCGTATTAATATATATTTATCACAGGACATGGATAAATTGCGAGAATTCGTTGCTTACCAAACATCATTGTGCGAATTGTTCTGAAAGTAAGAAAGAAAAGTCATACAACTTTTTATTGAACTAAAATCTTCTATCGAATCTATTCATCTTAACTATTCATCTTAACTATTGCAATTGAACGTTCCCGACTATAACCTTTGTTTTGACATGACATAACGTTTCTCGCACGGTTGGTAATGATTACATAGCAAAAACTGTTACAGGTGAATATACCTGATCTCACTCTGTCTAAGTTTTATCTTTGAATTGTATGTTACAGCGGATAACGACAACAATATATCGGTTTGTTGCACTTCCCTGTGTGGCTTATAGCAATTCAAAACATCTTTGCAAGCCTCACTAATAACGTCAATGTTGTCTTCCTATTATCAAAGGTTTCTGATATCAATCATGAAATTGTCTATGAATGTTAAACAGCTCAATGATATTATAAATTAACGATCAACATTTAGTAGCTACCTGAATCGATTTTCAGGGGATCTTGCTGCCGGGCGCGTCCCCAGTTGCTGGATAGGGGAATGCTCTGTCTATGCGGGGTATTCAGGTCATAATACGGAAATCATGACAGCGAACCATTTTAACCAAACTGTGTGGAACGTCACGTCCCATGCAGTATAAAGACCTCATCTAAGGAGAGCAGAGTCACGGTGTCTGGTATAGAAGGCTAGTTTTCCTGTCCGTACCCATTTCTCTCCTTTTCCAATGGCATTAAAAGCCCGTTGCCCCGGTTGTCCCTTCTACCTTTATTCCCTTATTCCTTTACTAATATTTTTTGAATTTTGAATTGATTAACTTGTTTTCGTCCTGATATACCCGAAATATTTCTCACTGGACGTTTAATAATTGTTACACGAATAGGTTGCATACAAAAAACTCGTTTTAAATACTTTTATACATTATGTGTAGAATTAAGCAAATACTGAGTGGCAACGACTAAAAATCCAAGCAAACGGGGGAAACTATATAGACTTTGCTCTTACCCCCACTAAAATCACCAGTCACTTGTAACTTGTAGGCAAAACATCCAAAGAGATTTGTAGTTGAACATAACAAGTCTGATATATAAATTAGCCCCGTTTTTTTTTTAGTTATCACTGTTGAGCTGGACTGTTGATGTGTTTGACGACAGGGGCAGATATTCCACAAGGTAGAGGCACAATTTATGAACTGTGTCAAAGTTAAGCGCATGATTGAGAGTATTTTTAACATAAGTCATTAAGCAGTATTGTACTGGGTGTATTGAGCTATCTTGCAGATTTTATCATGGTGACAGCATTACATGCTTTATTTTATAAAAATGGACCCTGCCCACGCTAACAGAATTTTTTATGTGGTTACTGGTGAAGTAGGTCATAATGTCATAATGTCAGCTAGTTATTTTTTCTGTTCCAAGTGCCGGTAAGTCTAATTTACTTCTAACATCTAATGCTACATATATTTCTTCGTAGAAATATCTTTTTAACTCCGTCCGTACAAGACGCCCTTTTAAATCCACCTTTAAGCGGTAAGGGGATATTAACCAGACATTTAGTTGAGATAAATGGCCAAAAAAACATTAAATATATAGATAGACACAAATAATTACATTTAGGGGATGTATTTGAATATCTTTTTACCTACAACTCTATATGATACTATTGAATAAAGGGAACGAGAGAAACATGTTATAACTTGAATAACTAGTAGTTCTAGTCCATATACTACGATAGGATATGGAGAGGGTTGGAATCATTCGAGTCATCCATATCATTGAAATTAAAGGCAGGGAATTGAATGGCGAACCGATTCTACAAAAATAATACCACTGTCAACTATATCCCTTTGTACCTCCCGATTAGTCTAATTTGTTTATGAAAATGGATAAATAAACAATATCGGACTAGCGCAACGGGTTCGCAAAAAGTTATTGTAACAACATACTTGACTCCAAGAAAGAAGACGTCAGACCACGATTCATAATTTTTTCGTGAATTTTCTGAGAAGAAATTGTCATACACCTGACAATCAGCCAGGAGTGGGAAAAAATCTACAAATCATATTGACATTCTAGAAATGAAGCATCGAGAGTTAAGCATGTTAAGGAAGAGGAGTGTATATTATATGGCTAGTTTATCGGACCTTTACTAGCCTTGCATATTAGCTACATATTAAAATAATCTACATTATGCATTGTAAGATTAACGTTGACAAATAAAATTATTATAATTTGATATTATGCAAGAACTTTCATTTGTCAAAAGGTGTCACATGATTGAACTGTAAATTCCTGAACGACTTGTTCCTAAAATTAAAACCTGAAATCCAAAAATAAACAATAGTACAGCTGAAAGACTCACTGTTACTAAAAATAGAAAAGTAATTCCCAAGTTGAATAGAATTTAATTTAGATTTGTCAAAATGTCACACCATTGACCAATGACAGTAGAGCTTTTAAATACAAATAAGATTGTTTGTTTTGTCAACAGTTGCAATTGTTGACAGTTGAAATAGCAAATAGTTGCAGTTACATTTTATGTCATTATGACTGAAGAATGATTCCCTTTATAATATTTACACTAATGATACCACTGTTTTAGGCTTTTAGAAATAACTTAACTGAGAAAAGCAAATGCTCACTTTTGAAAACTTCACTGCAAAAGAGTTTGAATAGAAAATAGGCGTTTATTTCATTAAAATAATACATAAATGTTACTACTGTTTTGATGATTACAATAAAACAATCAATATTGTTATTGATTTCTGAAATGTTAAAACTTAACTGGTGTAAATTTCTTAAATTACTAAGAGTGCAATGATGCTCATAATGCATAATTGTAGAAATGTAACATTTTAATCACAAATCAGTAACTTTTCTTCATGTTTATGTGTTGTTTTCCATTGTTATTATTGCAAATGTGTTTAAGTGGACATAATAAATTTAAAATTACTTAAAGAAATCTTCATCATATAATTTTTAATAGTTTCAAATTATAATAGAACAATTGTAGCCTTTTCCTATCGGTCAATGCATGTTTTAGCGACCTTAATCATATATGAACCTCGGACTTCGCCCTCGTTCGATATTTGAATAAGGTCACTAAAAACATGTACGGCCTCATCAAAAGGCTATAATTGTATAATGTTTTGATTACTCTTCTGTCTGTAGCAATGATGATTTTAATTGGCTTTATTTTTCGGCTTTTCTATGTGCAAAAAAAGATTATTGTTATCAAATTATGACTATAAAAGAGATGAGAAGAGCGGTGGCACCTCCGTTTATGAAAAAACCCACATTTTCCCCATTGTGCAAACTTGTTGCTGGGCCGATTTTGTATCCTGATGTTGACCTCATAAACGGTAATCAACTCTGACAGTTTTAGGAAGAAAAGCTTGAATCTAAAGCTGAAATTTCACGGCAAAGACTTTTAAGAACGTTTCAAATTTAGTGTGTCAGCTTAATTTCGAAAGTACTTTTGATCACCCTGTTTTTCACGTCATGAGAGGTTATCCACTTAGCCTGCTTTAGAGGAAAAACAAGATGATTTCTGACAGATGTAATTTTACATATTCTATTGGACGACAAAAGTTTACAGAAAGGAATTTACGGGAAAGTTACATTGGTAATAACTTTTCTACCCCTGTCGGAAATTTCTTAATTCTGCCTTGCAGTTGGAGGGACCAAAGCGGTTTTTACAGATTTAAGATAAGAAGATCGTATGATACAACATACCTGTTTTTTTTTGTTTTTTTGGGGGGGGCGGGGGGGGGGCTGAACACCGAAAGATATACTTGATTATTTGAAAACAAGTAAATGTAACATTGTAACACGGCCATCATTCATCATGGATTTGGTTGTATTAAAACAGTATTTTTTTTCTTAATTCCTAAAAGTCACATCAGATCTCCGATAGAATTTACTTCAATACGAATTTATTCTTCATATTTTAAACATATGCCGAAATTACTGTTAATTTCGTTTCTGCATATGCGCATTTCGACGATACATTAAACTGAAACCTGAGATAGGGGTCGTCTATGAGGTATGAGCAAAGCTTACCATTGAATGCATCATTGTGATTTCAAGATAAAGAACAACAATAAAAGCGTTATTCCATTGCTTGGTTCTGCCATGTGCTTGTAGAGACTTTGTCTCATGGAGATTCTCCCCATATCCTTTCATTATTTATATAACATACATTATCGATATAAACTGGTAAAATTCAACATACAAATTGGAATCCGTGTATACTGTATAATAAACACTGCTCAGAAAGTATGTGTAGTATTTGCGAAACTTTGTTGTTCACGACGAAGAATAAGTGATTCATATATGAGAAACGGTATCAGTAAGTATTTAATTAAATGTTCTTTTAGGCAGTTCTCAACGGCGTTCAACGGACGGTCAATTTTATCGCAGACATATACTTTTCTGTTCCGAAATAATAACGATGTACTATGTACCATATCCAGAGGAAATACGGAAAAATATGGATCAGGTCATTCAAATTAGCCGATTTTCCGATGAAAAATGTAAAACGTTAATGGATATTAAATCAATCTTGAAGTTTCCTCCAAGTAATTAATAAGTTTAGAAACCACACAGGATTGCGAAATCAGAAACCGAATCCCTTACCGTTTCGTTGTCTAGTAAGAATTTTCAAAGCTGCGATTTTCTTTCGATCTTGTATATTTGAGAAGGTAGTAGATGTTAAAATTTCAAGAACATTGTTCACCAGAAGGTTCTTATGTTAATGTAAATTACATCCTGTAGTCTTTAAATTATTAGAGATACTCCGCTTCTTAAATCCTTTCGTACAACCTCAAGACTATAATTTTCAAACAACTTACCTGGTTACCTCAACACCCAGAACCTTTAAAGAATTACTTAACATTTGGTACAAAGTGTTGTGTCTCCATGTCAAAAGAACAAGAAATGTTTTAAACCATTACTGATAAGACAATATATTTCAATCGTATTTATAACAAAATTTACCAAACAAGCAAATGTAGATCCTCATTTTGGATTAAAATCTAATCAAATAACTTTATTGGAAATACAACATGTAAATTGTAATCCAAATAACTAAATACCGAAGTTACTGTGAATTTAACTTCTGCATATGCGCATTTCGACAACTTATGTCTCTTCAGTGCAGATAAAATCTAAACGTTTGGAAGACCATAAACTCAAAGATGTGTAAAAACTGATAGAGTACATATAAGCAACAACATACAAAATTAAAAGGTTAAAGAAAATAATTTTTACCCGAAATTTAGACAATATAATTCCTCTAATAATAACAGTAGTAAGTGTATGCATTGATTGTTACCTCTAATTTCTAATCCTTCGTAAAACAACGACAGTAGAATACCGAAGGAACAAAGGAGTGAAATTTACAAAAATGCAAAGAAAAACAACTACATGTAATGGCTTTGCAGACAACAATGTCACACAAGATAGGTATTACTCAATTCAATTGTACTTGGCAAACACATATTTTAAGTCGATATCATTACCACTCCGATTGCAAATAAGCTGAATCTAAAGCAAATTTTATCTACACCAAAACCTAATCAACTGCGTGTTGATTAAGGAGGTCCCTAGTGAAATTCTAGGTCGAATATCGGAATTGCATACGAAGCAATTAAACAGCTATGTGCAGATACAAAATTATCAGGTACAAAAATGAGAACAGACAAACTGATTTTGCCATTGTTTTTGTTATTTATGTATGAATATAAAAGTCACCGATGGTATTAAATAGATGTTCGTATGTAGCCACTTTTTGCATTTTAAAGCATAACAAGGATATACTGTCAAAAGTTCAATACTGACAGTTTTAGCCTCCAGCTATGATTCCTTCGTCTCCCATGGTGGATCCTAACTAAGATTTAAAATTCGGCCCCAGTCCTTATATGGCATAGGCACACTTATAATCTCACTGTTATAAAGGAATAAATGCACATGACACGTTTAAACTAAATAATGGAACCACGCATTTGTTGTTATTTATCTTGAAGTCACGAGACATTCAGCAATGAGCTTTGCTATAAGTTCAAGACGACCCATAGCACTGGTTTTAGCGGAATCCAATTCACTGATAGATGATGAAGAACGAACAACTAGCCCCATAGATGCGGAATCGTCAACAAGCATTAAGGTGAATGACAAAGTGTTCTTCCAATCGCTGCCAATTTTGCCTACAAAAAGACAGAAGTTATGGTGTACCATTTCACGAGATAATTTCTCTTATGGATACATTATCATACTGTAAAATTTTGGCATTTCAATTTTTAATTGATTGATGTTTTACGCAAACATCAGCAATATTTCAGCTATATTGTGGCGAGAACTGTTGATTATGTTAAACAGCTATGATTAATACATAAAATATCAGTATAAAACCATAAAGTTGTATAAAAGTAAAAAAAATATGTGTAATATATTTAAAGAACAGAAAAAAAAATGTTGGTTTAAGTTTGATAATATTGGAAACTACTTTGAAATTGGCCCATTTAAATCTTATCAAATAAAAAGATGCTTTTAAAACTTGAACGAATTTGTCGCTAACGACGTTTGCAAATAGGTCTTTAAGACAATCAGCAATGTAGAAATTGTGCCTGTTATCGGCACCATCTACACATGCAATTAAAATATATTGGATTGTAAAAGGATAATTGTATGGAATACATCCAGGTCGGTCATCACTGTTTAGTAAAAAAAACTGTGTGGTTCTGGTGCGTCCAATATCGGTTCAAAACTACCTGTTCCCTACGGTTTCTACTGTAGGAACAAACTTGTTTACCGTTGTCTGCCTGTATTCCATGCACTTTATTATTCATTTGCAGATCCCATTTTGCCTGTAAAACAAGACAATCACAACATATAAACAGACATATGGCACTTATCGAGTACATTGCAAGAACTTACTATGAGTAATGAACAAAGCGCATTATTTAAGGTCTCGTGGTGATTTCAATATGAAGGGAAACAATAAAAGCGTTGTTCCATTTCTTTATTCTAACATGTATTTGTAGACCCTTGTGTCGTATGCAAATGCTTCCTATCCTTTCAGTGTTTATTGGTATAATAAGATCAAGAAGTATGGGCACTATAAACAGGTGGTCGGAAAATGATTTAGAATTACAAAAATTGAAACGCCAAAATTTGACAGTATGATAGTGTATCAATATCTCATGAACATGTACACCATAACTTAAATGTAAAGAGAATAGAATAATATGGATAAGAAGAAACATCTACAATGGCTGAAAAGCACATTTACATGATACAATCTGCCATGTAACTGCATTGGAAAAACACAAGTAAGACAAACGTAAACAACGATAGGAACTCGGGACAGCCAGACATGGTATCGGCACTCGCAAGCCAACAGTACTGCTAAACCGGGTTATGTTCATTTACTATTATCTAAATTTGTGTAAATTCTAAAACCTAAGGATTAACTCCCTCCATCGTAGTTTTGTCCTTAGCTATATTTGATATTACTGATTATTCGGATTTCTTTTGGTTTTATGCATTTTAACTATTTTTTAAAATTACGGATTTCCTTTGTTTTGGTTCTATTGCTGCTGATGAGGAATTAATTTCCGAAATGGCCATACAGCTCATTGAAATGATTGCAGTTGGGGTTAACATATGTGTTATGGTCTCATGTTCATTTACCCCATATCCTTTCGTAAAATATTTAATACCGGAGTTTGTCTTTTATTGCAGTGTGGGGTTGGTAAGACAATTCCCCGTGGTAGAGATGTATGCTCTTTATTTTTCTTAGATATGGTGTACTTTTAGACGAGATAATATCTCATGTGTACACTTTGTTCAATTACTATTATCCAAATTTGTGTAAATTCTAAAACCTAAGGATTAACTCCGTCCATCGTAGTTTTGTCCTTAGCTATATTTGATATTACTGATTATTCGGATTTCTTTTGGTTTTATAAAATTTAATCATTTTTTAAAATTATGGATTTCCTTTGTTTGGGTTCTAGTGCTGCTGATGAGGAATTAATTTCCGAAATGGCCATACAGCTTATTAAAATTATTGCACTTGGGGTTAACATATGTGTTATGGTCTCATGTTCATTTACCCCATATCCTTTCGTAAAATATTTAATACAGGAGTTTGTCTTTTATAGCAGTGCAGAGTTGGTATGACAATTCCCCGTGGTAGAGATGTATGCTCTTTGTTTTTCTTAGATATGGTGTACTTGTACATGAGATAATATCTCATGTGTACACATTATCTAAATTTGTGTAAATTCTAAAACCTAAGGATTAACTCCCTCTATCGTAGTTTTGTCCTAAGCTATATTTGATATTACTAATTATTCGGATTTCTTAAATTGGTTTTATGCATTTTAATCATTTTTTAAAATTATGGATTCCCTTTGTTTGGGTTCTAGTGCTGCTGATGAGGAATTAATTTCCGAAATGGCCATACAGCTCATTAAAATGATTGCAGTTGGGGTTAACATATGTGTTATGGTCTCATGTTCATTTACCCCATATCCTTTCGTGAAATATTTAATGCAGGAGTTTGTCTTTTATTGCAGTGTGGAGTTGGTAAAACAATTCCCCGTGGTAGAGATGTATGCTCTTCATTTTTCTGAGATATGGTGTACTTGATCTCATGTGTACACTGTCTTCAATTACTATTATATAAATTTGTGTAAATTGTAAAACCTAAGGATTAACTCACTCCATCGTAGTTTTGCCCTTAGCTATATTTGATATTACTGATTATTCGGATTTCTTTTGGTTTTATGCATTTTAATCATTTTTTTAAAATTATGGATTTCCTTTGTTTGGGTTCTAGTGCTGCTGATGGGGAATTATTTTCCGAAATTGCCATACAGCTCATTAAAATTATTGCAGTTGGGGTTAACATATGTGTTATGGTCTCATGTTCATTTACCCCATATCCTTTCGTAAAATATTTAATACAGGAGTTTGTCTTTTATTGCAGTTCTGGAGTTGGTAAAAAAAATTCCCCGTGGTAGAGATATATGCTCTTTATTTTTCTTAGATATGGTGTACTTNTACATGACATATTATCTAAATTTGTGTAAATTCTAAAACCTAAGGATTAACTCCCTCCATCGTAGTTTTGTCCTTAGCTATATTTGATATTACTGATTATTCGGATTTCTTTTGGTTTTAAAGGGGCATAACTCTAGAACCCCTTGGACCTCTGAACCCGAAATCAAACTGGGACTGAGCTTTGTGGTAAACAAATTACATACCAAGTTGGAAGACCTTATGTTATTTTGTTCAGAAGTTATCAGTAGGAAACCTATTTGCGGACAGACGGACGGACGGACGGACGGACACACGACTGAGGGTATCACATAATACTTCGCCACTACGTGTGGCGGGGTATAAAAAATGAATGAATCAATCTGAAAATAGGAGATGCACGAGTTCTTATAGTTACTAACATGCATACAAAATTTGACTGAGAAATATTGAAGGATTTCTGAGAAAAGCTCTGGACAAAAAATGTCTACGGACAGACGGACGGACAAGGTGATTCCAATACACCCGCCAATTTCGTTGCGAGGTATAATTAGCAATGATAGGATATGTAGTGAATGCAAAAACGAAACATTCTTGGTTATCCCGAGTTCCTATCGTTATTTATGTTTGTCTCTTGTTTTCATTATTGTTTTTCTGGTGCAGTTTGCTTGTAAATTGTGGCATGTGATTGTAGTTTCTGGCCATTGTAGGTGTTTGCTGTTTTCCTGTTTTTGTAATTGGTAAAACCAAGTAATGAAACAGCACTGTTATTGTTGTCCTTTATCTTTAAGACGCACCATAGTACCAGTTTTAGTGGAATTTATTGAAATATGTTGGACAACGCTGTATCCATGTTAATTTTACAACTTTGATGCAGGACATTAAACAATAACAAACTGCCTAAGTAACAATGAATTTGTTTATGTATGTGTTTATTTCTACAACTTAAGTTTATGCAGTAAAGCATAAACTTAATTGACACTATGTACTTAAAATCGCCATCATCTGTTGCCTGTCGAAGAAAAGACTAATAGAAGACAATCTAACATGTAAGCAGTCACTGGACACTCACAGTTAATTGCAAGAAAACTTGCATTATTAAATCATGAGATGTAGGTATTACTGGTGGTCAGAATAACATTTTGAAGTTAATGTAATTAAAATTAATAGCTGTAGCTACCACTTTAGCCCTTATTACCACAAGGGTGGAATGTTCGATCTGAAATTGCTAACAGGGGTCAAATATCGTCAACCCAAGACAACTTTCTTCAAAACATTCAGGCAAAATTTTGTTGTCCGTTAGTAAAATAAATCACATACTGCCTTGTTTTCTTCAACTGCCAGGTTGAATAAATTCTGTTGAAGTAATCAAGTAGTCAAAAGTTGACTCAGGTCACATCTAACTCACCATATTGGACACGCTCTCAAATTTTTTTATGACGAATCTTTGACATCTGATGGTGAATTTACAGCTGTAGCCTCCAGTTTTGTTCACTGAAACTCATGGCACATTACTATTGACGAGGTCAAAACCAGAAGACACCTCTAGCAACTATTTTACAGAATGTCACACCAACTTTAAAACTTTCTCAAAAGCCCCCTAGGTACGGCAAAGCATTTGTCACCCCTCAAACCTCCCGGATGAATACCTTTCATAGGTCAACACCAAAGGTTCAAAGTTGGTCCCGGCTACTGTTATGCACAATATGGCAACAACTTTGAAACCTCCTGAAAATTTTCCTACCTCAAAACTTTTGTCATCTATTGTTGAATTAAAGATGTGGCAACTACTTTTGCCTCCTTCAATCTCAAGGATGGACAACTTCTAAGAATTGGCAACCTTGATCAACGTCAACCCTAAGGCAACATTATTCGATTGATTGATTAGTAAAAGTTTAACGTTCAGTGAACAATATTTAATCAATTCACGTTTATCAATTAATAAAACATTAAGTAAAAGTAGAAAGAGTGGACAACCGGTGCAACAAGCTTTGAATTTTTCCTTCAAAAGTTGAGAAATGGGTAGGGACGGGAAATTTAGCCTTTATACGAGACCCAGTGACTCTGCTCTCGTTAAAAATTGTAGAAGGGGTCTTTATACTGCATGAAGAGTGGCGTCTCACCACACAGTTTGACTACAATTGTTCGTGGTCAGGCTTTCCGTATTGTAACCTGCCTATACCGCATAGACAGGGTATTCCCCTATCCACCGGCTGGACGCGCCCGTCCACTCTGTAGCCTGAGACCCTGAAAACCGATTCAGGTGCCGGGAACACAAATTATCAATAGATTACCTATGAAAAATGACAATTGTCTTAGCTTTGTTTCCTCAAGTTGTCATGGTGGACTATTAGTCAGAGTCGGGGCGTAAACACTAGGTGGTCATAAATTTAATACATGTAGGCTTTGTACATCATATTGGACGCCTTCTCCGGAGTCCTTTAGGGAAATTACAGTTTAGGCTCTAAATTATCCTCCTGTAAAAGTCAGGATGGATTACCGCTACAAAGGGTCTGAAGATCCAATGTCGACAACAATATTTTGCAGAATATGGCACAAACTTTGAAACATTCTCAAAAGTTTTCTACTACAAAGCTTTTGTCGTTTGTTGGTGAAATGAAAGCTGTAGCAACCATATTTGCCAATTCTAACCACAAGATTGAATTACCTCTTAATTATGCCAACAGCGGTATTAAGTCGACAAAATTTTCCTATGGCAAAGCTTTTGTCGTATGTTTTTTAAATGACATTTTTTATATCAAGCTTTGTTCCCTCGAACTGCAAAGGTGGATTATCTCTTCTTAGGTCAACATTAGTGGGTTCAAAGTAGACTACAGCCACTTTTCAGAACAATTTGAGAATGTTTTTGCTATACAAGGTAAGTGTCACTGCTCTTGCGATTGCTTTTAAAGGTACAATTCAATAGCAAGAATCCATTTTGCCCATGATACAAACCGTAAATATAGACATTACCAGCAGAATATTTTGAAAATGGTTGATTTAAAATATTTAGAGGGAGTTAATATTCCAAGTAAAGTATCGGTAAGTAGGGATGTCAATTCGGGCTAGATTTATTACTCGACTAATCGAATGTTTTTCCGAAGTTATATGATAATCACAATAGAACATGACATTCAGTCGCAGAATATTTTACTAATGTGAAGGGTGCTGTTAACAGAGCAGGACATGCTAACCCTTCCGGAGCACCTGATGTCACTCTCAGTTTCACTGGAGTTAACCCTGTGAGTGTCTTTGTTTTCTATTTCTGTGCTTTGTATCTGTCTAACGTCATTGTTTTCTGTGTTCTCGTTTTGGCCATGTCTTTGGACTTCGATTTTTATAAATCTCACTCCTTTTTTCCTTCGGAATTCTACTGCCGTTGTTCCAGACAGAAAAAATTGCAGCTACATTCGCATGTGGCAGAATATAGACAACTCAAATTTTAAAGCAGTGACTCACTCCAGCTCTTCATCAAAATATCATCAACAACGTGTAATCTCAACCATTTGAAGGAGCCAGAGATGCAAGCTATGATAGAAACACTTCCTTGCCATGTCAGTCTGTAACACTGGAACTGCACAGAATATATTCAACCAAATTCAACAAACTTTCGACAAACATTCAATACCATGGAACAACGTACTTAAGTTTGTGTCCGACAACTGAAGCGTAATGATGGGAAAGAACAAATCAGTTATGACCCGCATCAAAGAGGGTGCACCAGATGTCTTCGAATTAGGCTGTTTTTCCACTTGTGCAGTTGTCGGAGTCAAATCGATACCAGTTGTTGTCGACGACTTTGTGGTAGATGTCTACTTTCACTTTCACCATAGGTATGTTTTTTTAATATTTCACCTGTACAACATGAAAATAAATATAACTGAATATTTAAATTTTAGTTCAAGAATATTAATGTATATTTTTTAACTTGTATTTAATATAAGTTCTCGAAATGATCATCTGCAGATATAATTTACAATTATTTTAATATTCACATACATAACTGATGATATTGATAATATTTTTTCCATTTCATTTTTTAGCTCTAAGAGGAAAGAAGAGTACAAATAATTTCTAGAATTCCGTGACGTAGAATTCATCAAGCTACCCAAACACGCTTCTACAAGATGCTGAAGCTAAGAGACATGTGTTGTCCGTATCCTTGAGCACTGGCCTGCACTTATAAACTACATTACTTCACACTCCGACTTAGAAAAAGGTGGACGTAGACAGGGACTGGAAATTCAACTAAAAGGGCACGAGATGATACTGTACTTTCACTTCCTTAAGTTTATCCTACCACTACTCAATTACTTCAATAGCATGTCCCAAGCTGCAGACTCGCGCATTGGCTACCTAGCTCCCGAAATGACGACACTGCTATGCAAATTCATCAACAAGTTTGTGATATCCAAAGCCATCCAGATTATGCCAGATCTAATTTACTAGACTATACTAACCCTGATAATCAATTACCAGACAGCATCTTCACTATAGGCCCGTATGCAAGAACCTACCCAGCAGACCATGCAGATGGCATTAGTCCAACAGCACTCAACAAATATTTCAGGTATTAATAAGCATTATTAATATTTCATTATATCATTACCATTGAAGATATGGAGTAATAATCCGGAGACAATAATTCAAAGAATACGAAGACAGGCGATAATAAACTGTCAGAATATTTTTTAACAATCATATGGATATTATTTATGAGTAACCTCTCATCATTATATGGATATCAGTTAAATTTGATTTTGATTACAGTTTTGTCTTGATTTTATTTTCTTTTTTAAGTTTTGTTCGCCAGTTCTTCTGTGCTGCTTTATCCAGAAACTCAATGACCTGCACTTGAAGAAGAGGCAAGAAACACCAGCGTCTGATCCAAGAGAGATACTAACATCGACAGCTGCTGGGCAGCTATTGCAGCTAAGGTCAACAGAGTCATTCATAGTCTGCAAATTAATGTGTACCATACCCAACTCCAACGCAGACTATGAAAGAGTATTCAACATGGTGAAGCAGATTCACACAGAGCAAAGGTCATACATGGAAAATTCTACACCCACTGCCTTACTCACAACCAAAATGAACAGACTGTGATTGTTACAAGATGAAACTAAAACAGGAACAGATCAAGACAGCAAAGAAAGCATGTGTGACATACAACAGTGAATGTGGTAGTAAGTGACCTCTTTGTTAATGCTGAAACATGACTTTTTAGTGATTCTGTGTAACAGTGTACAATGTATTTGTGTTTAATTTAGTGCTGTTTGACGTTTGATGTAATAGTGCCATAAGTATGTTTACATTCTGTTTAGCTTAGTGCTTTCAAACTTTATGTTAGTGCAAGATTCAAAATATGTTTATTTATTTATTTGCTGTGAAGTATGTATGTGTTGTGATAGTAAAGTATTGGTAAAAATGTTTCGTGCAAACTGTGTGTTTATTTCTTGTGTAGTATGTGTGTCCTGTATTAAAAAAGTATTATATAAAATTACATAGTTCCTTATCTATTCATGACAGAAATAACAAATAAACACCAATAAAATAATTTACATGGTAACAAAAGTAAACGTTAAACTTTCTTATTGCTTAATATTCTCAACAATAAATACCGAAGTTGCATGATAAACGGTAAATTTCGTTATGCAAATTACACATGTTTCAAGGAGTAACCTCTCATCATTAAAATCAAACAATATGGAAAGCCATAATCCAAAAGTAGTCAAATAAGCAACACTCATTACCAAAAATATCGCAACATAGGATCATTTTAAAACGCATATTCATTGTATTTAAATTAGAAAAAGAATCAAGTGACTTATCATTATTCTAACCATCGCCGACTTCGTCCAACAGCTTTTATTGCTAATAGCACGGATATTTGGTCTTACCCGTTACTGTTTTCCTTTTTAAAATCACTTTGACGTTTTCAATGTCAAAACAAAACGTAAATCGAGAATTTGTAGAGAAAACGCCGATTTTATAAATTGATACATCTTAAAATTGGGGAATATTCAACTTCCATGGGAAATTTGAGTTTACAAAGTACATAATTAAGGTTTGTAGCAGCATTTTCTTTGGCACTCAAAGTTTTGTTGTCTTACCATGTATCTTGTTTTTGTAATGACTTTGCACTTAAACTGTGGCTATGAAGCTAGGAAAGTTGACGTTTTCAGCCATTTTATCAAAATACTTATAATGGAATGTTAAAGGACTCGCGCTTCGGATTTTCATATGGCTTGGGAACTTCGAAATTATCCTCTACATCAATATTACATGATTCGTTTGACTGCATATCAAATGACCTTGTATTTGATCTGCAACTCAGTTTTTAGCAAGAAAAGCTATTTTTCACAATTTTGCCTATCAAATACAATGGAATTCCGGCACCCGTATTTGACTCTGAAATAAATTATGCAAATGAGCAAAAATGCAGAGATTCCTCCATATGATCAGTCTTCAACAACCCATGCGGGGAGAAAATAAAACGCGTACAAAGAAAACCCATAGCCATATCATGAAAGTAGTCACTACGTACAAAAATAGCAATAGTGCATTATATAACACTCTCACGTGAACCCCATGCAACGTTTCACAAAATTTCAAAGTTTAAAGGGGCATAACTCCAGAACCCCTTGTACCACTGAACCCAAAATTACACTTGGCCTGTGTTTTGTGGTAAACAACATACATACCATGTTTGAAGACATCATGATATTTCATATACCAGTTAGTAGTCGGAAATCCTTAAATTTGTAAAATTTCAAGGGGCATAACTTCAGAACCCCGTGGACCTCTGAACCAAAAATCGATCTTGGTCTGAGATTTATAGTAAACAACTTCGATTTTTGTGAATTTCACCCCTTTGTTCCTTCGGTATTCTACTGCCGTTGTTACATACCAAGTTTGAAGACAGTATGTTATTTCGTTCTAAGTTATCAGTCGGAAACCCTTAAGTTTGTAAAATTTCAAAGTTTCAAGGGACATAACTCATGAACCCCTTGGACCTCTGAACCCAAAATCGTACTTGACCTAAGTTTAGTGATAAACAATCTACATACTAAGTTTGAACACCTTATAGTATTTCATTCACAAGTTATGAGTCGGAAACTTTCGGGGACGGACGGACGGACACACAACTGAGGGTATCACTTAATAAATCGCAACTACGTGTGGCTCAGTATAAAACAGTTTGGTCATGGAATGCTGCAATTATGTCCGAAGGGGTGAAACTAGGAGAAAGGGGTTAAAATTGTTCGAAATTGGAAAGATATACAAAGATATTACAATGGGAAAACACAACAGTGAAGTGAAAAAAAAGATATACACACATACACGAAAAAAAAAGTGAATAGGAAAGAGGGAAAGGTCCATCAATGGAGCACATGGGAGAACAGACTTTACTTTGTCACCATCATGTTTCTCAAGTCGGTTAAAAATTACTCAGATTTGATATATAGAAAAGTCAACATATATATTGAAATAAAATGTTTTAGAAATCGTAGAGAAAAATAAACAGATTCAAAATCAAATAGTATTTATTCTAGAACTCTTAGATTTTTGCGACATGGCTGTACTTTGCTTTTAATTTAAATAAAAATTTTAATATCGCTGGTATCAATAGATAATTTGATGCTAACAAAAAGCTCACATAGCTTTCAACCAACATTCAGACAATAAATGAATGCGACAAATTAATGACAATATGATAAATGAAAATAAAATTCAGTTATCTTATTCCAATTTCTGTAAAAAATAATGTAGAAATTCTTACAGTAAAACGTTTGTACTTTCGTGCTTTCCCGACGGTATTAGTAGCTTAACTGTATTACGTCTGATTGATGTACATTTTATACCGCTGTAGAAAAAAAAATGTTTCGTTCACTTGATAAACGCATAAAAAGTCTAATCTTATCTCATTTACATCTAAGCTCATTAAATGCATCTCTGGGAAGTGCAGCAGATAATCATGTAAACTGTCTGCAATTTCTCTGGAATTGCAATGTCTGCAATTGTAAACTGTCTGTATTTGCTCTGCTCTTACACTGATAAGCAAATTTAATGCACAGATACAGTTCTAATTTAACGTCATGTAGTTCCGATATAACTTAGTAGCATGTAAATGAATTCTTAACTTTAATTTCTTGCAATTCTAGACAAACATTATACACCTATATATAGTTTAAGACGATCAGTAACTGATGAACAAAATATGCATATGTTTTTGATAAAAAATAATAAAAATGACATCTGAAAATGGAATACATAACTTTCATATATAGCTTACAACATCTATCCAACTTAATGTAATAATAAACTGCCATACAAAAAGTTGTTTGCCGACATTTAGCCAGGCTCATGTAATATAATGACATATGTTAAGTTATTTGCTAACAACTAATTAAAAAAGAAACACTGGCGTTCAGATCTAGACAAAGACGGACGCCTCATGTCGTCTTGAACTTACTATGACGTATGAGCAAAGCTCATTGTTGAATGTCTCATGGTGTCTCGTGACTCCCAAGTTGAGGAACAACAATAAAGCCCTGTTGACACTATCAAAGACTTGGTCAAAGAAAACTTGAACCATGTTTTGTTGGTCATAGTTGTCTGTTGACAATATCAAAGTTTTTTTGTTGACAGTCAAAGAAAAGGCGGGAAAATTTGTTTACAATGAAACATATTGTACAAATATCTCTAAGGAGTTTAAATAAATATATCATTACTTTGGCTTTTGTGCATAAATATATGCTGCACCGGACTTATCAGGTAGTGAACAATTATATAGATAAGGAAAGGAATTGAGTACTAGGTCTTTCGGAAAAAGAACAGTTTTGTTGAAGAATTTCAGTGTAATGACCAAAAAGGACCGAAAAGTCATTTTATAATGGATAATTATAGTCGTCTATCAAAATTTTCTGCAACATTTGCTTGATATTGTCATTGTATTTTTCAGCCTTTTAGCAATGTACTTCTATTTTGTAAACAAAACTTGAATCATCTCAAAACTGCTTACCTTTAAGATCAGTAAAATCCCATCAAATTTTGAAAAAATAGGGTGGGTTTAAGTAAAGTCCTTCAAAGTTTTTGATCAAAGTTTTCTTTGACCGTTGACACTATCATAATCGTCAAAAACTTTGACCAAGTCTTCTTTGACCAGTTTTCTTTGACCAACAAAACTTTGATAGTGTCAACAGAAGTTTAACTAAGTGACATTGCTTTGATTTACAATGTAGTTATAGAGACTTTGTCTCTTGAGCTTCATACTATTTTCTGAGCACCATTTTTCTATCACATCAATATCTTTCTGTAGCTTTTTATCTAAATCATCAACATCATTACTTTTTGCATGTAAAGTAGAATCATCTGCATATAAATCCAAAGAAGAATTTTTTATATTCAAAGGCAAATCATTGACATATAATATGAATAACAAAGGTCCCAAAATTGTTCCCTGTGGTACACCAGTTTTAATGCACATCTCATTAGATATAGAATAACCAATTATAACTTTTTGTGACCTTTCTGTCAAATACGATTTAAACCATTCAAGGGTATTTTGTGACATATTATATATTTCCAATTTTTCTAGTAAAAACGCATGATTAACTAAATCAAAACGCCTTTTTTAAGTCTAAAAATATTTACATTATGACCAAACATTTAGTACTTTAATGTATAAATAAAAATAACTAATACCAAAATTACTGTTATTTTCCTCTGTAATATTTCAATTAACACTGAACGAATTTTGGAATTTTGGATGTGTGTTGCCCTTTTCTGGATCTGATTATCTTCATTGACTCTGGTAAAATCAAAACAAAAATATATGATAAAAGGGATGATTTTGATTTCACTATTTCTAATTTCCCTTTTCTTGACGGCGACATTCCCCTTTCTCCGTCCTACGGGGTGTATATTTCTCAACTGGAACGATTCGCACGAGTTTGTTCTACTCTTGATGATTTCAATGAACGTAACTATCACAGCCGAACTTTTACAACAAGGTTACATATTTCATAAGTTGTTGAATACATTTAAGATGTCTTGTAATAGATATGAACATGTTATATCTAAATATGGCGTTACTCGTAAACAGCTTATTACTATGGGCATTTCAAGTCCTCAATTTTACGGAAATGTTGTTAAAAATGCCAGAAATTGATTAAGAATCCAGAAAAGCTTGGACGTAACTTACATTCTGTACGTAATAGGGGATATCGGAAAGATATTCTGCTTGCATCCGTTAAATTGGCTTTGAGACCAAGTGACCTGAAAATTTTGCACACATACTGGCCTCTCACTGATACTGCCGATGTCTACTGAAATTTATGATGATTATTGACCAAACCCTTCGGGAAGTTTTGAGTTTGATTTTTCTTCCGTAGTGCGACATTGTTCTACCAGCAGACTAGGCCCCTTGAGCTAGCCGGCAGTTTAGCGGCGAGCACCCCTTGACCCACCTTTCAAAATTACGTATTGTCTTTTTCTTTCCTTTCAAGATTGTGGTCATGGAGTTAGTAGTCTACCTGTATTGGGTTTTATTCGTATGTTTTTATACTATAGGGAAACGGGACAGATGTAGGGGAGGTTTGGGTACCCATAAACCGGTTTAACCCTAACGCTGGCTTTTGCTAGTACCGGTACCATGTCCGGCTGTCTCGAGTTCCTATCGTTGTCTATGTTTGTCTTTTGTCTTATACGTGTTTTTCTTGTGTAGTTCCCTTGCAAATTGTTGCATGTAATTATAATTTTCAGCCATTGTAGGTGTTTCCTGTTATCCATTTTTTAACATT
>MJUU01025866.1:7636-22090 GCA_002080025.1 Modiolus philippinarum | reverse complement strand
GGCCCTTTAGATACCGAACCTTGTCCTTTTGCTGATTGAACGGTAAAAAAAAAAAAAAAAAAAAAAAAAAAAAAAAAAAAAAAAAAAAAAACAGCGAAAGGAAATTAATCTAAATGGGGAAGCAACAACGGACACAATTTTCCTAATAGCAGACTTTTCCAACATAACATTTTACTTCATAAACTTTTATTTACTTATTACACTATACTGATCTGTCTATTTTTAATGGACTTCATTGGGCATTTACTATTCAGCCCACAGTACAGTGACTCGTGCAAACGTATGTAATAGTTAATCAAGGGGCGTGTTCGATATGTAACAGCAATAAAAAGTGTGTGCTCGATATGTTAGGATTTAAAAGGATGTGTTCGATTGCTTCACCTGTTGTATATATCTTACAGCAATTATTTTCAATAATTTTAACCAGCAGACATGTTACTGGATAAAACAATTTGTTTCACATATTATATTATCTTCATAATATTTTATTTGGAGTACTTGAAAACAGGTCTTTCGTTGAAAACAATATCGACTATCGGGATTGCAGGCTATGCTTTGGTATTATCCCAGATACAACAGATACATACGTCGATACATTTATACGTTTCGATACTTATAATATACAAGATCTCTATTAGGACAACATTTATACAGGTAATTTTCACGCGTGCTTGTTCACTCAACCGTAAGGTTTATCAATTATACTCCCCTTACCTGAGAAAATGAATGGGTTAAATTTAGTGGTCATTTCATGTTGCCAGCGTATTAAAGAAATTAATTCTGAAAAAGCAATCATTGCTTATTAACTTTTACTTGGCTTACATGCTAGAGCCGAAGCTTTTAAACTAGCAGCCGTAAAATACGTTGCCGAGACAACACAATAAATCCTGAATAGAATGATCATACATCTAAATTATGTAAAAAAAATGGCCATTTCAGTCAGCCAGATAAATCAAGTGTGGCAATTTAAGTCAGCCAGAGATAAGCAATTTGGCCATTTCAGTCGGCCAGAATAACAATGAAAATTTAGCTATTTCAGTCAGCCAGTATTACATACTAGCTAATTTGGCTATTTCAGGCAGCCATAATCTAAAGACATTACATGTCTACTTGAAAAGTCGTAGTAAAAGTATACAAATGCACAATATTTCCATAAAATATTTGATGAAATTACGTTCATCATATAGTATATCAAGGAACCCGTCCTTGTTGTGTGTGAAACATGTATATCTCGCCGTCTCAAAATCAAAGAATGACACGTGAATACAACGCATGGGCTTTTATATGACAAGGTCATAGGTAAGGTCATCATGTTATGGGGTCGTGATTTTGACCTCTTTGAATAGAGATCGTCACAGCGCTCTACTCAATATGCAATATAATACACTTGAGAAGCCGATGGCGAATGTAAAAGAACTATTAATTTCACCGGGGGAATTTACTTAAACAAGGAGTGGTTATAAATAATCGATTAATACATTAACTAATCGGAATTCAGGTGTTTAATACTCGATTCATTGATATGCACAAACGTCAAAAATAACTGACAGCTGTAACAAAACAAAAAACTCATTTAAACGGCATATTACAATATATAGGAATTTACATCCCCCTTCGTGACTTGACATTCTTGTAAATCCAAAATCAAAACTTGCCTCCAACGAATCATGGCTTGTTTAACTTTGTTGACAAAGAAACTTTGTGCGAGACGAACATATACAGTCTATGCCAATTTCATCTGCAAGACTTTAAACTGCATTAACAACTACAAAATGCAAGTACATTGGGGGAAACAACAAAACCCTTTCATTTAAGATAGAACAATAACCGCTGTTTACATACGAAAAATTGAAATGTTCCACTAACCCGTCATCTTAGATCAGCTGACAATTCATTTGATACACTGAAATTAAAAATTATTGAGGTCAATCAATCATGGACCGACATAGAAAGACATAAACGAGATCAATACGAGACTTTCGAGATTTGTAGGTGGAAACAATCTCCTCAAATACCAGCAAGAAGGATAACTGGATTCCTGACCTTTTGAAATAAATATATATATCATCTAAAAACAAACTATTTATGAAATTGAAGTGTACTTCTAATTTGTCCTACATTACAATTATTGAAATAAATTTTAATAACAAAATGCCGAAGTATCTGTTAATTTATTTTCTGCATAAGTGCATATCTACAACTTATGTCTCATCAGTACAGATCAAACCAAAACATTTGGAAGTCCATCAACCGAAAAACGTATTTAAAAAGCTGATAGAGAACAATTAACCAAAAGGATCTAAATAGAAAAGCCAATAGAAAAGCAATATCCAAATTTTACAAAATTTTGTTTAAAACTAAGGAGTATCTCCCTCATGCATAGGTCTGTCCAAACCTATGCATGAGGGAGATACTCCTTAGTTTTAAACAAAATTTTGTAAAATTTGGATATTGCAAGTTTCACTAAAATCGGTTTTCGAGTCAGCACCGAAGTACTAATTGACGAAAAAAATATTAACTTGAAGCAAAACAAATAGATTAAACATACATCACCCTTAGCTCAACAGTGCTAATTAATTAGTGATTCCCTCTCAAGGTACTGATGTATTGATTTTTTTCCCATAATACACAAAAATGTTTCCGGAAGGACACGACTCAGAAGTCCCGTATTCTGGATATATTAACTGAAATTCTTCAGCAACATGGAATAAAAGAACATCATGCAAAAGCCTTTAGCTCATAGTTTAAGAAACATGTATGTTTTCTTTTACAGCGATTCCATTTTTAATTAATCCTTTTTTCTTCTTTATTTATAACTCCGGTATTTTATTATTTATTATATACATTTTTTCTGAAAAATTTCTATTATGCACTTCTCGTTTTCAAATTAAGCAAAAGTGTTCCATTTAGGCCCGTTTCGATTAAAAGTTTTTTCCCTTTTTTGTCCTTTTCTACAGATATCTCAAAATCAGACATTTTATTGTTTATTTCTTGTTTTTGTCGTTAGATGGCGATATGCTATACATCAAATAACAAGATACCGAAGTTACAGTGAAAATAATTTCTGCATATGCGCATTTCGACAACTTATGTCTCTTCAGTGCAGATCATTTCAAATCATTTGGAAATCCATAAATCGAAAAATTTTTGAAAGCTGATAGAAAACAAATTACCAATAAGATCAAATGGTAAGCCATAATTATCTAAGGACAGACCTATGCATGAGGGAGATACTCCTTTGGTTTTACAAAGATTTCCTTAAATTTAGATATTGCAAGTTTTAAAATTCAATCGGCTTTCGGGCCAGCACCGAAGTACTGGCTACTGAATTGGTAAATACCCTCGGGGACTAACAGTCCACCAGCAGTGGCATCGACCCAGTCGTAATAAATAACAAGATACCGAAGTAACAGTGAATATAATTTACTAAGTTAAGCCACAAATTGTTTTTGTGATAAGATCAAGAATTGTTGCGTTTGATTTTAAAGCTTGTGCAAAATCAAAAGAAATTTGGTTGTTGTCAAAATTGCATTATAAAGACCTGTATAAACTTGTAAGTTTATCGATTGAGACATGTTATCGAAATGGCAATATGAAGAAAATAAATCAACAGCATCGTCAATATTTTCTTATTTATTAACACTAAACAGATACCTCTACTAGTGGACTGTAAGACCCCGAGGGTACTCAACAGCTCAGTGGACAATACTTCAGTTTTGCCCATAAAACCGATTTTATTTGGAAACTTTCAATATTTTAATTTATAAAATTTTGTTTTAAACAAAGGAATATCTCCCTCTTGCGTAGCTCTGACCTTTTGGCTTTATCGAAATGATCCTATTGGATATTTGTTCCATATCAGCTTGTCCATATATTTCGGTTTTTGGGTTTCCAAATGTTTTGATATGAACTGCACTGAAGAGACAAAAGTTGTCAAAATGACCTATCCAGAAACTGAGGAACTAAATTAACAGCAAATTTGGTTACTTTCATGTATGTTTTATCGATCTGACACGCCATCATGGCTGCATTTGTTTTGTTATTGGGTGTTCAGATAGATTGGAGTGTAGTCAACAATAATGACGTAAAATGTCTGAAAATAAATCTAACAGAACATTTCAATATAGATGTATATACAAGACTAACATAAAAAAACACTTAAATATCCCAGAATGAGTGAAAATTAAAGCAGAAGTGTTTACTATTACGGAAAATCAAGTAAAAATACGCAATACGGATTCACATTGCAAATATACGGTTAATTCATAAACCATTAAATAAATTGGACCTATTTCCTAAATTGGACAATCAACGTTAAAGAGAAGCTTCCGATAGATAAACGTTTCAATGAACGGTGAGAAAACCCCACACCCAACGGCAGGTCGGAGTCGGCCCCTAAATAAAGAGTAATCAAGTTCAGCGAAATAAATATCATCCTAGACTCCTATAGACTTAAAGTAGCTAACAAGAAAACAGACAAGGCTCAAAAAGGCTTAATAAATTTCCTGACTCGAGACAGGGACAAACCTGCTGCGGCGGGGTTAAACTAGGTTTATTGGGCCCAAACCTTCCCCTTATAGCCAATGTGATCAATAAAAAAACAATCGAAACAAAAGTAAAATTCAGTTAAAATTCCAAAGCCTTGTCTATACAGAGTAGTCTGGTCATAGTAAGGACATCTAAATTTTCTACCCATTATTTCCAAATTTCCATCCAGAAACCACGATTCATTCAGTGTGAAGTCGCCCTCTATATTTCCCGTTATACAGCAGAATCACTAGGGGTTGTATGAAGTGCTTGATATCCTACCCCTGCCCATTTTACAGTGCCAGTTGGGTACTCAGTTCATGATACGAAAAGTCTGAACGTGAATCATTGCAGACGAACTGTGTAGTAACGCAAAGACCATTCTTTATATGTTACCCAGGTAGCTCAGTCGGTTAAACAGAAGACTTCATATACATCGTAATTATATACCAAGGATCAAATCTCGACCGGGATTTTTTTTTTGTTTTCTTTGTCAAATAATTCTATTTAATGTATATTTTTGGTATCTATATTTTCATGTGTCCAAATGATTAATCTCTACACCGTTTTTAAATAAAAAAAAAACACTGAAATAAACAAGAGATACAAACTATCCTGTATCGCAATTATAAACTTCCTATTCATCTTTGTTTACCTCGTGTTGATGCTAGAAAAGATTAATTTTCTACCAACGTTTACCATTGTTTAAGCGGCTCAAATGTTGCTTAATCTAAAACATTTGTGTCAAAATTATGATTATATGAAGAAGAATATGACATTCGATATCGAAAACATTAAAATCTTGCATTGAAATTAACACGTGCAAATTAACTACTTAATTACTTTTATTTTGACCAATATCGTATTCTTTGGGCACCTTAATATAAACCATATATAAACCACAGTTCCTCCGTACGGTGGCCCCTAGATGCTTCGTTTTTGGTCGTTCTAACCTGGGTATGGGATGTTGTCTCCTTGACATTTACCCCATTTCCTTTCTTTTTCATATATTATCATGTATGTACATTGCACATTTATGACAATTGACTTAGTATAAATGTTGATAGTGTCGGTCTTTAAATTGAAAGAAGCAGAGAAACACCTTGGGATACTACAGGTAAATATGAACAACTTAACGCAATCGATCGGGTAAAGGTATAAATTAAGACACATGCATTTAAATTATCGAGTGAACAAAATCCACGCTATAAGCTCCCTTCTTCTTTGTTCATGTCATCAGATATAAAACAACGGCAGTAGAATACCGAAGGAACAAGGGAAGCGATGACTATAAAGGTTATATAAAGGTGAATATAAAGGTTATATAAAGTGAATATAAAGGTTATATAAAGATGAATATAAAGGTTTACATAATTATGTTCATTACGGCCAACTCATACGTAGAGGAGTTATTCATACGAAAAAGTTCAGTTTCTCTCATTTGTTTTAAATACGGGTAAAAATTCTCTTAATACGGATAATTACAGAAACATTATTGTTGGAATACTGCTACAAGCTAAGAGGGATATACAGGTCTGTTAAAGTAAGAACCCTGGATTATGGACTACACGGTCCACATTTTTCTGAATTCTTAATTTAGAGAAAAGACAAAAGAAAAGAAAAATTGTCAGAGCTCAATATAACATTTGAAAAACAAATATCAAAAGTTCTGAATGTTAGTGAATGCTTTAGGTAGTATTAAAGCCATGACTCGCCGACCTCGGAAATACCCTTCTTTTTACCAAATTACTAGATACCGAACTTGCTGTAATTTGATTTTACCAAATAATTTTATGGGTAAAAATATCTATGTATGACTAGAACTGCTTTTTAATCTATTTTGATCATTCAAAAATTCAAATTTGTTGTCTGTTGTATGAGGAAGATATACTCTTAGTATTTCCGTCCATGAGATTTTGTTGTAAATTCGATCTTATAAGACTGAAATTTGTAAAAAAAAAGAAGAATGTTTCACGGTGCTTTTTTCTAGAGTCGATATCAAAGTGTGAATTTTGTCATTTCTTCCCATAAGCTTATAGAGAATGCATGGGGAAAATATGGAAAGGCAGTCTTTGAAACTTTCAGCCACGAGAATTTTTAAATATTTTTGTAAAAAGATTTATTTGTTCTCTATCAGCTTTTACACGTATTTCGGTATATTGACATTCCAAATAATTTGATTTGATCTGCACCGTAAGGAGAAATAAGTTGTCGAAATACGCATATGCAGAAATCAAATTAACAGTAATCGCTATTTTGTTATTCATACTGACTTTCTCGTACGTGCCATTTTTAACAATATTTCTTAAACATAATTGTGTTACAATCTGTCATGAAATAGAGGTTCCCTGTTTAATTAAAACTTCAATTTCAAAGCGCGAAGCCTTTAATTTTCTTTTAAGAATGGTTGAAAATCTCAAATTTGGTACAAGAAGCATAATTTTTTCAAACAAATACAAAACGAAACGAGTAATCTTTAGTGTAATTTAAATCATTTGTTTACAGGTTTAAGAAGAAGATTTCATTCGAATTCGGAATCTTTTATTCTATCTTTGCTGACCTTTATCATTCACATTACATAGAACTGTGCGCAACACTATTATCTACATGTATATACCATATATATCTTAAAAAAAAATCAGAAGTCAAAATATTGATGTATGTGGATCAAATCAAATTGTTATAACATTTTTATTTTTCGTGCCTCAAGAAACTTATTGGGAGGTTGGCACGTACATTATACAGACATTTTTTCTGATAAAAAAAATTTAGATGACACGAGAGTTTACGTCGTGTTTCCAGTCGTTTGGAATTATAGGTTTTATTATGAGTCAGGCTTGTATAGGTTTCATTATGAGTGAGGCTTGTATATCACTTGTTATCAACTCGAGCTATTTAATTACACAATAATAATTAACAAGCTTCAGTGAGTTAATTATTATTTGTAATTAAATGGCGAGAGTTGATAAGAAGCGATATACAAGGTCCACGAGTTGTGAAACCTATTTCTCTTATGATAAATTTCATTTGTAAACTCTTCTGTTGTGTTTTCCCAATTATGTTAAGTTGGGAGGGTTTAGTTTGTTGTTTTTGTGAATACACTGAATATTGATTATGTACTTTTAATCTTGTCCTCATAATGAAAGTAAAGTCTGACAATAATTTTCCAATGCATAAAGTAGAAACTATAAACAAGATAGGTGTTGTAGATGTAGGAACTATGTTGCATATGAGCACATGTAAACTACAGCAATCAATTAAAATGACAATTACATGATTCCACGCGGGTGACAACCTGGGTATCTTTTCAGAATCCCGGTTGTATTGTAATTACAGTTTTAAACATCTATAATAAAATTAATATCTGCTTATCAGTTGACTGAAAATGTTACGAATTATTTGTGTGTAATTAAATGTATGTGTAAATTTCTCCGTATCTGTGGTAACTGATTCCGATGTCAATTTCCACCCCGCAATGAATACACATTACGTCAACACAGGAAGGGATCTTATTTTTAGCAATAAAATAATATATTTCAAGTGGCCAAAACACATTCAACTGTTTTGGGAGAATGAATTAATATGCGTGTACACACGAAGCTCGTTTTTTATTTCTTCTTCTCTCCAATAAAATTAAAAATAATACAGACGACATAATGAAATGAGCACGGAAGTAAAAATAACAAAAGAATGTCCATGACGTGGTTTTGACCCGATGTATAACCTCTAGGACAACCAATGAAAATACGACTGAAAAGATATCTCAATATACGAAAGGCCAATGAAATGATAGCATATAAGTTATCACTAAGTGATACGAAAATTAACTAATCGTGTAAGAAATAGATATTGCTGTCACATCATAAGAGATACCCTTATGTTATCTGGTATATTTTGTAATAGGTGAGCTTTTTGCCATATGCTATGTTGTAATGGGATATGAGACTTAAATATCGGTATTTTAAACTTACTTGTACTCCCTTATTCGATACTAAAATGTGTAGCTTTGTGATTTGTTCTTTTTAGGAATGTTGACTAGAGATGACCTTATTTTTCCTTTCTAATATAATTCATGTATAATTATTATTAGAATAACACTACTTATGCTGAAAAAAAGTTCCTAAATTGCTTACCATTTTTAGTAACTTTCTTTCCAGAAAATGCTAAACATAATACCGGGAAATGGGTTGGCAGCTACCAACATTCCCTCCACTTAAATCGAGTGGAACAGAACCTCAATCCGCACTTAAAAAATATTGTTACTAGATATTGATTTTAAAGAAGAGTGACCCAACCTGATATCATAGGTCTTGGTGGAAAATATGATTTGAATGATGAGAAAACCACAAGTTCTACATTGATAAAGATGAAAATAAATCATAATGATCGATATTCATATTTTTATATTGTTTTATCAAGGATTATATATTTATGACGTTTATTGTACCCCGAACGTAAACTAGTGGTAAAAATTTGCCATCAAGTGAAAGCCGTGGATAATAACAATACAAATATGTGGGTAACGTTGTATTATTTCGATTCTAAAAGTCCAAATACGGTAGTTTGAAATCGAACCAATTTAGGTCATAAATTATCATATTATTACCACGGGTATGGTCACAAAGCTAAAGAAAGACGTCATATTAGAATAGAAAACAGAACTCTTTTGTTTTGGTCAGACATCAATATCTCCAAATGTAGTAATATATCTTTTGATAAACTATTTTCATGGCAAGCCATGTATTTTGACGGGAATTAATGCTGAAATATAGTTTCGTGTTTGGCTGTGACATAACAGTTATTATCTAAAATGTCATATCTACACAACAATCCCATAGTAATATATATTCAGCTTTCCGCGAAGAGAGAATATTCCAGAAATTAATAAAAAATATCAATTTATAGTTTCGATTCCATCTTTTGTTGACACTCAGACAACATGAGCTATGAAAGTTAAAAAATGCAATCAGCAATATTTACAAAGAGATTGTGTTTGACAGGCCTATATCAGATACGGTTATTGTAAGTTTTTTCAGTAATAAAGTCTAAAACGACAAAGCTGTTTAGTCTAACGAAATTAAAGTTCAGAAAGTCAAAGCACCGCAATATCTAAATACTTATACAGCGCAAGGGAAAATTAAATTCTAGATTAAAGAAAACCGAGATAGGAGGAAATAGTAGGATAAAAATTTTAATCTAAAAGATAATGTCAAAATACAAATATCAGACATGTCACATTATTTTTAAGAATTCTATTTTGATCTTTATAGAATTTATTTAAATAAATTGGTGTATATTCTGGTGGTTTAAGGCGTATGTCTGCATGTAACAGTACAATGGTGCAGACAGATTGGTGTTTTCTTCATATTAAGTTTTACACATAATCGAAACTAGTGGAAAGAAGAAAAGATATCGGAAGTTGATTAGTCAGGGCACCAACAAAAAAATTAAGTCAACGGTCTTTGCGACACAAAAAAAACTTATAAAAAATTTTATAAATACCATCGAAAAATGGCAATTATGTCTTTCTATCTTTCCTTTTTAGATCGTATTGGTAATTTGTATTCTGTCAGCTTTATACATATTTCGGTTTCAGGATTATCAAATGTATTTATTTGATCTGCACTGAAGAGACAAGTGTTCGAGATGCGCATATGCAGAAAATAATTCACAGGAACTTCGGTATTTAATTTGTTATTCAAAATGCAAGATCCAGTACCAATTTCTATAGTCATCGCGAAAAATAGATCAAAGAGTTCAAGCTTTTTGCAAATATTGCGTAAATTTAGAGAAAGAAATAGACAATATTAGTCTGCAAATTCATGACTTTGATACTTTCATACCCAATTTAATTGAGAAGGAAGTGTACAAGTTATGGAGTAAAGTTGAGCATGATAATCCGAGGACAAAAGTTAGGAGTGGGGAAAGTTCAATGGGAAAACTAACAAGAAAACATTTCAGAGTGTCATTGTACTTATAGCATTTTCTTTCATATCATCAGACGAGATTCAAATTGCGTATTTGTAATATGAATCCATTGATCTTTGTATGGTTTAATACTAATGAAATGGAGGGAAATGCTTCAACAGTGCATTAAATCATAGTCTTTTATGTAATGCACTATATCAAAATTTCCCGCCACAGAATACATTGAACCTTATGGAAGTGGGAGGAGCTACCAACAGTGCATTAATATTATATGCAAATTTAGTTAATGAACAGTTGAAGCTCTTCCCCTTTTCACGAATGACATATAACGGAAACTGACGTCGAAAAAAACCAAAAAAAAAACAAACAAAAAACAAAAAACAAAATAAAAAAAAAACAAAAAAGAAATTAAGTCAATAATCCACTATCGTAATAAGTAAATCCGAAAGCAACGACTGTGCCTTGATACCAATTATTACGACAGATTTAACACCCCCCCCTACACACACACACTCTCCGGTAAAGCTACGTCAGTGCCATGCAAACCATAGTATTGCAGTTAACAACAGACAACAGATTTTTCCCTCTACAACTAAAGTTTGTTTTTGCTCTATCGGATTTGACTTTACTACCATAGTTGACATGTTCAACACGGCGGGTGTCTTATCAGTATCAGAAACTCTACCGGTACACCCGATCTCACCCATGGTTTTTATTGGGCCTGTGTTGTTCATCTGTATGTGTGTCTTCATTTTTCTTTTTTGTCCCGTTCTCAAGTGCTGTCCTTGTTTCTTATTCTTTCCGATGTTGCAATTGTCCATGGATTGTTTTTTCTTTGACTAACGGTTCAATTCTCACTTACTTTATAAAAATACATTGTACAACTTGTATCATCTGTACACAGGATATAGGTACCAGGACTGTTTTTCGTTTAAATTTCAATGAAATTTACCATTAGTGTACGGGGGTACCAGTGTATACAACCTGAGGCGGGGTGGGTGGGGTAACTTGGTATGTTTTCAGACAGGGATGTACCAAATCGATCTCGAAAACATGCCCCGAATTTATATACTCACGTACGAAAAACATTCCAAAAATTTATTTAACAACACTAAATATATGTATTTATTTAAGTTACCTAAGAACACGTGATTGTGTGTTTACCTTTTTGTAAACACGTGCTTGTTTACAAAAAAAAACGATACGATTAGCTAACTTTGGCATTTAACTTTAGGTTAAAGTTTCTTTACGTGCTTCACGAGCTTAGCTTTTTGCGGGAAATATATTACCTTAATTCCTATAGGCCTTCGGTGCAGCTATAACTCTGCCACCAACCCCTCTGTATTTTTTGTATGTTGTAAAAATTTTGTAATCAATATTCATATTTATTTTCATATCGTAACTTTTATCTGTTTATCGTTGTAGATATATTTGTTAAACTGTTGCAGCGGCCAATGCAGATTGTGTGAAAATATTAATAGTTAGCTCCACATCTGATCCCAAAATATTTGGTGTTGTGTCTTTATGGTATAGCTGATGATGTTACATACATAAATAATTTATGCTCGGTTGAGGAACGAATAAGAGTATAAATTAAAATAACATAGTTTTAACAGGAAAATTATAAAAACCAAAGAGACACGTGAAATGATGTACATTTAAAGAAAATAAATCACATGATTCTGTTGTCTCATAAAAAAATGCCATTTTTGCGTTCTTGGTACCAAAATTTATATCAATTATTTTTTCCATATGCAAGTTTATATACCCGATGTTCAAACCTTTCTAGTATAATTTTTAAACCACATTCCCCTCTGACCAGTGGAGACACTCAATAAAAATACTTTTATCTAACCGATGCCAAAAGCATTAACCAGAGTATTCCTATGAAACAGTTGAAGGGGGTTTCAACGGAATTCAAGAAAAAAGGAGTTCCATTGATTTTTTTGTCACTTTTAATCTTATTTTTGGCTAGATATTGCATGAAATTTTCATATTTTTATAAAGAAAAATGAGGGATCCGACCTCCGCCTTCCCGCTCTGGATCATTGAGAAATAACGTTTCTTCCAATCTCATTTTTTGCAGCTCCTACGATTTCGGAAAAAAAAACCAAAAAACCTGTAATTGGAAAATATAACATTGACTACCTTATAATACATATAACCTGAAACGATCAATCTATCCTTAAAAAGTGTGCAAGTATTAATAAATCACTCGCTAATTGCACGTGGATGCTACCTGTCATTCATGTTACAGATAATCAGCACCGTCGAGAAAACGTTTTTCATTGGTCATATTACAAATCATATATACATGCATCACCGCCTTACTCAATAAAATATTTATTGCACTAAACGCGTTTTTCTTGCAATGTAAAAGCGGTGCTATATATATTACTTAAAACAACTCGTTGACAATTCACCATGTTGTTACATAAGTTTATGGTGAAATGGTTAACAAAAGTCTAAATGCAAACAAAGAGGGGGAAATCGAAGATCCAGAGGTATATAAGTCACGGGGCCTAATCTGCTAGAAAAATATTTTAGGTGATTCCCAAGATAAGTATTTAATTGTAGGTAAACAAACCCGCTTCAGAAATGAAAAGGTGAAAATCTCTGAACTATATTAGTGTTCATATAGCATTACTTACAAAGACATTGTGCTTATTCTATGGTGAAAGTAATAGCAATTTTCCCTGTGATATGTCTTAGTTCAAAATCATTTGTACTTTTTGTGTGAAACGTGCACAAAAGTGCAGATTGTAAGAAAATTTGAGCTGTCAGTCTTGTTTGAGAAATAAAGGCCTTATTTCAATGTCTTATGAAAGCTTCTTCGCTTTATTTTAAAAGCTATAGATGTTGTTTAAGAAGTGCAGTTTAAATTTGGTATTTAGGCAAAAATTACAGTATAAGCAGATTTATGTGGGTGATCGCGAGGAGTAAGTCAGTTTCAGATCTCAAGAAAAATAAACCTGATCATGTTTAGAAGAAAAGAAGCGATACATAGCAAAAGAAAATGCACTTACTATTGAAAAAAAAAGTAATACTAGTAGATTATAGTGCACAACCAAACTCTCCAGAGAGCAAGCATTGTCTTATCACTTGAAATAGCTTGTGGATTCTAACATTGTTGGTTCCAGTAAAAAGTCAAAATTCAATACTATATTTCTCCAGGGTTTGCTAGATTGAAACAATGAAATTACATGTATACGACAACCATCACATATCTGGAGGAACGATATTCATAGTATAGAAACAATACTACTGCGCAAAAATACTAGAAAAAAAAAGAAAAACAATTATCTTGTCACCAAATAAGGCAAAATTACAAATCAAGCAAATCATATGTCTTAACGGCATATCATAGGTGTAAGTAGTATATTATATAGGTATAGGAAGCATTTCATTTGGTCGTAGATTCATATCAAATGTCTTAAAATAAGTGAGAACCGAGAAAAGCACATTATTGGCCTGTGAAACATAACATAGGTCTTTATTGATCAAGCTGCATATCATAGGTCTTTTGATCAACAACAGTAGTCAGCCCGTACAAGGATAAACATCACTGCTATTGAATGAACTTGGTTAAAAATTGCATTCACTACAGCGATGGATTTATTATGGATGTATATCTTGAGGAGACCCGAGATACCTCCAGTTTTGTGGAGTTCACACTGTTAGTGCTTTAGTTTAGTTACGTTCCATTTTTTTGTCTTTGTCATGTTGTGCCCATTTGTGTTACATCGGAATTGCCATTTTTTTTGCATATTATAATTAAAACTAGTTTTCGCCGCCATCTTTTTTTGCTTCGTTATTCCTTTTCCAAATATTTTATAAATGTTGACTTTGACAATTTAAAAACGTAACAGATGTCACATAACTTCAATGGTGAATGTCTCAGGTCTCTATGACATGCCGATTAGGAGTACAGAGGATTGAAGGTCAACAACTCAAAATTTCTGTCATGACCTAACAAACATTTTGCCCTTACACTTCATA
>MJUU01025864.1:6986-40593 GCA_002080025.1 Modiolus philippinarum | reverse complement strand
TTCGACGACAAAATGATAAACCTAAGTTTAACAAGTAATTTGTTCATTGCATTATAGCTGGTTGTTGGTAGAGTAATCGCCGTCTATTAACATAATCTGAAAACTAAAATGTACATTACTCATTTTGGATTAGTATTGATTATAATTTATGTGACCGCCGTGCGCGGTCCCGGCTGAAGAATAGGCCCGCAGCATCCTCTGAGCTTGGAGTATGAGCCATCCTAACAGAGGACCCCGAGGGAACCCCGGGATATAGAAATAGGACCCAGTATCTCCGGCTTGCGGGGTGTGACCCCTCCTAAACGGAGGCTGACCCCGAGGGTCCCGGGATATAGAAATAGGACCCATTCCGTGGTTGTGCGGGATTAATAAATACACAACCCATCTTTCGGATGGGATGTAAACTCAGGTCCACGTGTTGGAAGAAATGTCACGCTTCCTGCACGTTAAAGAACCCTTGTAGCAAGCTCTTTTTGGGGTGGTCCGTAGGTGATCGGCTACAAGGCTAAATTCCCCGCCCTTGACGATTTCACCCTACTTTTCCAGTGGCAGTCAGAATTTCCCGTCCCATGGCCATTTCCATACCCCAAAGTGATTATTTATCAACAAACTTGTTCTCGTCTTGATATAGCTGAAATATTGCTGAGTAGACGTTAAACAATATTCAATCAATCAATCAATTTATGTGAACAAATGAAATGAGTCACAGAATGACTTCTTAGTTTTGTACATAACCCATTTTGGATTAGTATTTATCATAATTTATGTGAAGAAATGAAATGAGTCACAGAATAACTTCTTAGTTTTGGTCAACAAAAAATAACAGTCAGGGATCAGATAATGTTCCCTGTCTTAAACTCTTTAAGAATTGTTTCTATTATCCTTTTCCTTCGTTATACTGTCATTATTTCACTAATTCTTCCGTAAAAGGGGTTTTCGATGTCAACTAGCTCATTTTTTTTTACCTGATACAAGCGATCCTACACAAAATTTCAAATGCAAAACCACATAATATTTAAGTGTTTCAAAAAATCAAAATAAACATAAAAAATCACCTCACGTAGAATTAAAATGGTTTTTGTCATTGAAAAAAAATGCACTAAAATCCATATTGTAAAACGAGAAATATAGAATCCCACCCGCAGCGAGAGAGAAACGACATTTCTCTTATTTTTATCAAGTTTCACATTTCCTGAACGGTGTGGAAACATTTGTTCTTCCCTCTAGAGATGAGAACAAGTTTCGTGACATTTCCCGCCAAATTTGTTCGGAATAAAATCCTCGGTGTTTTTCGTCCAGTCATTAGAGAAACAGTTTCCAAAACTTAAACACGTTAATTATGAAATTTCTCACATCTCGTTAAATGAATTTAAATCCTCACTTTCAAACATTTGCAAAATTTATTTAACTCGATGTTATAAATTTCATTACCAACTAGTTCTCGTTATGGAAACTATATTTCTACACTACAAGTAGTTGATGTTTTAATATTTTAAATGCGTCTTTCATTAATAATAAAATAAATTGAACCATGTACCTACTTAAAGAAGCCGTGATCAATGGCGTACATTTCTAAACATTTTATCCCAGCACCCGGCTGTCATAAAATATAAGCCTATTCGAATTAGATGTATGTATTTGTATGAAATATAATACCACATTATTGTAACATTATTTTAATCAATTCGTAAATTCCGGTTTTTATGGGAGTTTACACTATGAGTGCCTTAGTGTTTTATGTCGCCTTTTTATTTCCGTGCATTGTAGCTGTCTAACGTCCTTGTTTTGTCTTTGTTTTTCTCTGTTGCCGTTTTTGCCATGTCTTTGGATTTCGATTTTCGTGCTCTTCGATTCCCTTGTTCCCTCGGTATTCCACTGCCGTTGTTAGAACAGAGAAACGAGACATCTGCAAACAAAACATAAAAGATGAACTTCAAATTAATAATATATTTTATTTCTCTTACACGTGTAGGGGTATCACTAACATCATGCAACCAGGAAAAATAAAAGAAATAATGTTCGTGCCAAACACGACGCCCAGAGGCAATTTTCGACGATTAATATTGAGCACACATTACAATGTGCCAATAGGGTCTGTAAGTCTCGACCAATCTTGAAACTTCCGGGTACATTTTTTTGCATTCTGCAACATTATATATGACGTACCAAACGAAAAATTAAATGTCATAATCCAAAAACGTTATATTTTGGCGGGAAACGTTTTCGAATTTCAATTTATCGTGAATTCTCGGTGTCACATGACGGGACTTACAGACCCTATCTCCATTATTCCCTAAGAGGGTGGTACCAGACGTCTAAGTAAGACAACTTCACCTGTATTTTTTTAAATGTTTAGCTAAGCATAATTTAATCGAGAAACTGACAGTTTCATTTTACTGTTTATTCGGATTTCGTTTGATTATATGCATTTTTAACATTTTCGTGGTTTTCCTATGTTGTGCTGCTGATGAGGAATCAATTTCCGAAATGGCCATACAGCTCATTTAAATTGTTGCATTTGGAAATGATCTCATGTTCATTTACACCATATCCTTTCGTAAAATTGTTAATTGCAATACAGACTGTATATCTTTGAAATACTGTAAATTTAGTTCATGCATATGGCCATTTCGACAACCTATGCCCCTTCAGTGTAGATCAAATTAGAATATTTGGAAAACCATAAAACAAACATTACCGAACAGAATTGTCACCGACTAAAATCCAAGAGGCAAAAAGACAAAGCAGGTGGAAATTCACTTGAAAGTTGTAGATCACAATGGTCCTCATAGAGTACAAATAAAAAAAATTAAACTGGAAGCCATATCAGCAAATTACAGAGCTATGCATAAGGTGATACTCCTTTGCAGAGTATTCACCTTCCCAGATTTTATTTGAAACCTTACAACATCTAAATTTTTGTAAAAACTAAAGGAGTATCTCCCTGATGCCAAGCTCTGTCCTTGGCTGATTTTGGTTCGATATTTATATAATATTGGCTATTTGCTCTCTGTCAGTTTTTAAACAACTTTGAGCTTATGCTCTTCCAAACGTTTAGATTTTTGTTTGCACTGAAGAGACGTAAGTTGTCAAAATGCACATATGCAGAAACAAAATTCACAGTTACTTCGGTATTAAGTCATTTGTATTTAACAATTTTCAGAATTTTTTCTTGCAAGTTTCCAGATAAATCGCGAACGATTTTCGGGTAAATATTAAAATTCTGACTATTGAAAGTGCAGTATAAGATGATTGATCACCGTCCCTTAATTTGTGAAATGATTTGTTCCCCAAATACTTATACAGATAACTGATGCCAATTATCCTGTCTTATTTCAGGGAAATAAACTTCATCAAAAGTTTATAATTTATAAGTGTTCCATATTTTTTCCAGCAACGAACTTTACATGTTAAAAATAATTGAAACGTATTAATATTAATATGGACGTCTTAGATAATTTTATTTATTTCATATATTTTTAGAGTCCAGTAATTAGTTCAATTCTGGTCAGATGATCTGGTGTATTTCTTATGGAGTTGTCAATATATCTAAGAATTGACTTTACGTATTGATCTCTGCTAAAATAGATATTCTAAATTATCATTAAATATAAGAGATAAAGACGAATTGACTTTATGTATAAATAAAAAAAAAATTCTTAAATTTAATTGCAAAATTTCTAAAATATCACTGCTTTGTCTATTTCAAATATAAAAAACAGGCTTAATTTCAGTTTCATGAATCTCTTTCAAAATATGGATGCAAAAGAATCGATTAAACAAACGTATCATATATAATTGAGATTTATTAATATAAGTCTTTATAAATGAATTTGGAAAATAATAAAACTATTATAGCCTATTAAATTCAGTCAATGGAGAAATTTATTGACATGAGAAAGGTATATTGACACTCGAACTACGTCCGCGGTCAATATGTCTGTCTCATGTCATTACATTTATGCGTTGACCTTATTAAAAGGCTATAGTTGTCAAAAAGAATTGTATTAAAGCATATTGGCCTTAATGTTTATCTTTCCAGGTAACGACAACATACATAGGCTGACATCCCAAGGTAACTACAAACTACGTGTGCTTCTTCAATACTACACCCCCGTACCCTACGTAGCTGTATATGATACATTTGCTATATCGAATGAGACGGATGGCTACCGATTATCCATTAATAACTACACCGGCACAACTGGTAAGATTTCACAGATCATTTCCAGCAAAATGAATGTTCTCATAGAGTTGTTAATAGATTATTGTGTCTATTCTGCTTCCAGTATAGTGGTAAACAATATAAGCATATATTATACTTCACATGAATTTTCTTAATTTGGTTGGTTAACCGTAAGGGTGGTATTTGATATACCATCCCTCTATTGAGTATACCACCCTTCTGTCGAGTATACCACACGCTCGAATTCTACAATGACGTCATTGATATTATTTGAAGTAGTAAAACAATAAAGATTTTCAATAGAATATAACAAATGACTTCAATTTTCGATAGAATACTAGATTATCACAGTAAGAAAAGTATATCACCCTCGATTACCGTCTCGGGTGATATGCTACCTTCCTTTGGTAATCTAGTATACCATCCTTAATTGCAGGCAGTTTGTGTATGATATCAAGACCTCATTTTATCAATGTGATGTTACAAGTAAACCTTAACAGATATTGTCGAATACATCAAAGAAAATGAAAAAAAGTGAGGTAGCCTTCTTTTTTTATTAAAATTAAAAAAAAACAATTTCTTTTCAATTTGTTTTGTCTGACATCAGAGCGGAACAAAGATGATGATTTAATCCTTAATTATGATTTTGGCTGATTTTGGCTTTCATATGTAGATTTTACTGGTAATTTGTTCTCTATCAGTTGTTACACGTATTTGGTTTATAGACTTCCAAATGTTTTGATTTTATCTGCACTGAAGAGACATAAGTTGTCCAAATGCGCATATGTAGAAACAAAATTTACAGTAACTTCGGTATTTTGTTATTTATTACCACTGTGCCGATGCCTCTGCTGGTGGACTGTTAGTCCCTGAGGGTATTCACCAACCCAGTAGCCAGTACTTCGGTGCTGGCCCAAAAACCGATCTCATTCGGAAACTTGCAATATCTAAATTTAAGAAAATTTTGTTCAAAACTAAGGAGTAGCTCCCTCTTGCATAGCTCTGTCCTTAGCTGATTTTAGCTTTCATATTTAGATCTTATTGGTAATTTGTTCTCTATCAGTTGTTATACGTATTTGGTTTATAGACTTCCAAATGGTTTGATTTTATCTGCACTGAAGAGACATTAGTTGTCCAAATGAGCATATGCAGAAACAAAATTTACAGTTACTTTGTTATTTTGTTATTTATTACCACTGGGCCGATGCCTCTGCTGGTGGACTGTTAGTTCCGAGGGTATTCACCAACCCAGTAGCCAGTACTTCGGTGCTGGCCCAAAAACCGATCTCATTCGGAGACTTGCAATATCTAACTTTAAGAAAATTTTGTTCAAAACTAAGCAGTATCTCCCTCTTGCATAGCTCTGTCCTTAGCTGATTTTGGCTTTCATATTTAGATCTTATTGGTAATATTTTCTCTATCAGTTGTTATACGTATTTGGTTTATAGACTTCCAAATGTTTTGATTTTATCTGCACTGAAGAGACATAAGTTGTCCAAATGCGAATATGCAGAAACAAAATTTACAGTAACTTTGTTATTTTGTTATTTATTACCACTGGGCCGATGCCTCTGCTGGTGGACTGTTAGTTCCGAGGGTATTCACCAACCCAGTAGCCAGTACTTCGGTGCTGGCACGAAAACCGATCTCATTCGGAAACTTGCAATATCTAACTTTTAAGAAAATTTTGTTGAAAACTAAGCAGTATCTCCCTCTTGCATAGCTCTTTGGCTTTCATATTTATATCTTATTGGTAATTTGTTCTCTATCAGTTGTTATACGTATTTGGTTTATAGACTTCCAAATGATTTGATTTTATCTGCACTGAAGAGACATAAGTTGTCCAAATGCGCATATGCAGAAACAAAATTTACAGTTACTTCGGTATTTTGTTATTTATTACCACTGGGCCGATGCCTCTGCTGGTGGACTGTAAGTCCCCGAGAGTATTCACCAACCCAGTAGCCAGTACTTCGGTGCTGGCCCGAAAACCGATCTCATTCGGAAACTTGCAATATCTAACTTTAAGAAAATTTTGTTCAAAACTAAGGAGTATATCCCTCATGCAAAGCTCTGTCCTTAGCTGATTTTGGATATCATATTTAGATCTTATTGGTAATTTGTTCACTATCAGTTGTTACATGTACTTGGTTTATAGACTTCCAGATGTTTTGATTTTATCTGCACTGAAGAGACATAAGTTGTTGAAATGCGCATACACAGAAACAAAATTTACAGTAACTTCGGTATTTTTTATTTATATAGTTAGCTTTTAGACGTCAGATAACTTACCATGCTCTTTCATACCTTATCTTGTGTAATAATGCATTTTAACAGTTAATGTCTTGGTTGGTGCGTCTTTGTATTTTTTCTACCTCATTCCTTTGTTATCAGTATTACTTCAAAGCAAGGTAGAAGTAAACGAAGGAAAACACAAGCATTTCAATGTAAATAAGTAAATCTTAATTAATGGAAGACGCCACTATTGTATTTCCATCCTTTAAGATTCAAAAGGCCCACACTGTTTCAAAATGAAGATGTAACATATTTTAGTTTTATTCTTATTTTTTTCCTAGCCTATGCATTCGTACGCAGTATTCTTAGGCAGTAACATTATGAATTTCAAAATAAATAAAAGTATTTGCTAACGTATGTGTTGTATAATTTTGATATGCATAATTTTCCATATAGGAAGACAAGTAGACACTAAACTGTAACTCACATTTTTAGGAGACGCTATGAAAACACACAATGGTATGCGGTTTAGCACTAAAGATGTTGACAACGATTTAAAAAGGTCTGGGGATTGCGTAAATGATGAAACGTTTGGCGGATGGTGGTATGAGGATTGTGCTGCCGCAAACTTAAATGGAAGGCATGGAACTAAGTACACAGAGGTATATGACGGTGGTATATATTGGGTTACCTTGGAAGGTTATGCCCCGTTAAAGAGAACAATAATGATGTGTAAAAGAAAATAGTGGAAAAGGAATGGAATGTTCAATGACCACAATTACGATTAATGCCTTTGACTTTTGATACAAGGGAGAATACTGTAAAAAGATCAATTTAAGGGAAAGGTCGCTGAACATGAAAAATGTTTTTTTCAAGATTTACACATTAAAGTTGATGACAATATTTAGAATATTATATACATTTCATTTTTTATTTGAAGAGGACAATATGTTTATTCACTTTTTTTCATTGAAAGATATCATTAATCATACTAAAGTTTATTTTAATTTTAAATTCTATCCAGGTTTGTACAAATGTGTTCTGCATTATTAAGGCAAAGAGTCTAATAAGAATCCAAGACATCTTTTCTGATATGTTAAAGATTTGAACTAAATAAAAAAGAATGAAACGTCCTCAAGCTTCCTCTCTTGATATTAGACTTTAAAATCGGGTCAAAATCGCTCCTTTCAGCCATATTCGCCAACATTTACAGAGAATGCATTGGAAACTCTACAACATACTTCAATATATGACTAGAAGGTAGCTTTTTTATTGTTTATCTTCAAGAAAGACACATTACAGATAGCTGTTGACCAGAAAAAAATTTATTGGTGACCCTGCGATTTAGGGAGTACGAGTCTTGGGATATTTGTAACAAGAATGAATACTTTTACTTTTCGTTTTTGAAAAGCTTTGTAATAGAACAACACAAGCAGAAGATTTTGGAAATCCTTGTGATAGATTTTTGTACATAACAACGGCTGTAGAATACCGAAGGCACTAAGAACAAGATTACATAAATCAAAGTCCAGAGATAAGGCAAAAGTAAGATCACCAGATGACAGAAAACCAAAGACGCTGCACAACCACAAAACGCAAATACAACAAATGCAGCAATTAAAACTGAAGCACTGACAGTGTGAACTCTCAAAGAGTGACATTAGATGCTCCGGAGGGTAAGCATGTCCTGTCCTGTATACAGCAACCGTCGCACTGTCAGTGGGTCAATCCAGGATAAAGTCAGAATCGGTAATGTCAAATCCATGAAGATATCATCTACCTTATACAAAAAAGGATGCTAAATCCAATCCAAGCACCCCAACCCCAGATCGTGTTGTGTTTCGAACATATATTTACTAGGCTGTTTACATGTGATGCCTTGGTCATGTTCATCATCGGGAGCTCTAGCCATTAAAAGGCGAAAATTGTTATGTATCTGTGGTATATACTATAGAAGGGGCCCGACACCTTACGACCTGGCTTTTTTAAATTCTAATAGTATGAATAATTCATTATATCCTCGTTTTGTATGTTAATTTGTACTATACTACATGTACAACCCGAATAGGTTTTAAGTATTTGAATACCCTCATGTTGATTAAATAACTTATCCGTAGTTTCAGTTAATTTGTTGGAGGAGTGAAGATGTCACAATATCTTGCAAGTTTTGTGTCTGCTATAAACAAAATTGGTTTACTTCCAAACAATAAATTTCTTTCATCGTTTGTCTGTATTTCTGACAAATGTTTACGTATGATTTGTTTCAGATTTTGTACATGTGGGTTATATTTAGTGGAGAAAACCAAAAAATGCATATCATTTTTACTTTTGTCTTTAATCTTTAGTGTGGAAGTTCTGTCAATATCTACGACTTCCATTTGTATATCCTATTTAACAGACGATTGGCAAATTGATTGTATTGCTCTTTGAGGTCATCCTGGTCATTAGTGCATCTTTTATATCGTATTAAATATTCACTCTTGATAAGCGATTTAAATGTTGATTTAAGATGACAGGAAAATCTTTCTAAGTATTGGTAATTTTCTGTTTTTTGTGGAATGTAGAAAGATCGAGAATGTCACTTTTCTCTAATTCATGTGTGAACTTTAAGAATTGATGATATGTGTTTATTTCACTAATTTGAACATCGTAGATATTGAAACCATCATACCTATATCTGAATAATTTAATGATCTTATGTCTATGGTCGAATTTTTTTAAGATTTCATTCAGTAATTCGTGTAGTTTCTGGTGAGGGAGCATTCCCATCGATACCCCTACCAGTTGTTTGTAAAAATTATTGTTGAAAACAAACTCGTTATTTTTTTAGAATGATCTTAATAAGTTTTATTACATACTCCAGGGGGTTGATGGGGGCATATGGATTTCATGAAGACCTCTATTTGCAAATTTATTGTATTGCTCTTTAGAATCATCCCCTTCTATAGTCAATACCATAGATACTTAACAATTATCGCTTTTTAACGGAGAGCTCCTGATGATGAACATGGCCAATGCATCACATGTAAACAGCCGACCTAGATGTTCGAAACACCACTAGATCTGGGGGTTGGGGTGCTTTGATTGAATATGGCATCTTTTTGTTTTATGAAAATGTCAGTTTTCATCCACATTTCATGTCTATCTATGATGTCGTGGTGACAGTCATATAAATTCTAGAGGGACGAAAGAAACAACGGCTGAACATAGCACTGACTCAGCAGTTTTTGTGCCAGTGTTTTTGCTCTTTCCACAAAGTCCCTGTATGGACTGAAAGCTCTACAGTAACGAATTATGAAATATACACCCCATTTGCTGGGGAGGTAGGTTTATTGCGGCTGAGAATTAGAATGTTCACAATTTGGAAGTCAAAATCATCTAATTTGTCATATAAGTTAGATTTCAGACGTCCATGTTCGTCAATGTATAACAAAAGATCGCGGTATGAATCAGAATTGGGTGTATAGGTTGTCTCTTAGATTTTAAGTTCAATTGGCTAGAACCGATGTTAAATCTTGGGTTATTAAGTACATCGTGTATATACATGTATCCATAGATGAAACTAAAAGTCTGGGCCAGTTGTTTTGGTTTCTGTTATATAAGCCCTTGTAAAAATTTTGCTTCATACGAATATAGGATAAGGTCAGCTATAAGTGGAACACAATTTGTTCCCATAGGAATCCCTATTCTTTGTTGAAAAAGGCGGCCTCCACTTTCAACAAAATTGTTGTCGATCAAAAATTCAAGCATCTTTGTCTTGTCATTTTCACTGTATTTTTTTGTTTGACTCAGTATGGTTTTTAACAAAATATTTCACAATTTTTACCTTTTACCAAATAAAAATACCTGCGTTCTCCATTTTTGGTACAGAAACATTGAATTATTGAATGGCAAATTATTGTTAAGTTTATTATGTCGAAGGGTTGTACAAAATGTAGAAAAAATCAAACGTTTGAATCATATTGCAGTATACGAGACTGTTTGAGGAGAGCTGTTCAAGGATTTCTTTGGAGTTTTCATGAGTCCACATCATTCACGCCGCTTGTAGATAATGCTTTCTAGTTAGTTCACTTTATGTCTATGGGAGTCTAGGATGATGTTTATTTTGCTGAACTTGATTACCATTTATTTAGGGGCTAACTCAGACCTGCCGTTGGGTGTGGGGTTTCCTCAACGTTCATTGAAGATCTTATGGTGGCTTTGAGTTGTTATTACTCCCCTTTGGGTCGTTGTCTCTTTGACACATTCCCCGTTTCCCTTCTTTTTCCTTTTTTTCGCAGTAGACGTTAAAGGTTTGAAAGTAAAAGATAATGTCTTGAGTTTTCCTTTGTTTTCATTGCTGGCTTTAAGCCTTGAAAGTATACAATATAATTCGCAGTTGACCAAATGATGTTCATTTTATATTTCATATATTTGAAAGTGAAATATGACATACTTAAACCTGCTTAAAAGCTTCTGAAAAATGAAGTTAATACTCCGTTAAGTGAAATTTATCCTGTAATTATGAAATGTCAAGTTCTTTCCAACCTAAAAATCAGTTCAATTCGGCGTTTGGTATCAGTGTTCATCCTTGTTCATTTTCACCTGCATATAAAATTCAATTTTTACGAAAAGATCTATTTCCTATCTGGAATAGGTTATCCAATTTCCTTTTTTCAATACTTCATTTTTATCATGAACCGTCATATATGTTGGTCATAAACTTGTGAAGTGTTTATTTACCTTCAATTATGTGTCTAAAAATTAGGTCATGGAATGTACTGTTGATCGTTATCATAATTACTAATCTGGTTAAACGCTTGAATGATCCTGACATCGGCGGGAAAGTTAAAAGGACAAGGTCAAATAGTAAAGGGATGATCAAGTGGAAAGTTGTATTAGTTATAATGGGGCTCAATAAGGTATATTCCCTTTGAAAAATTAATAATTCATCATTCCGCATTAAAAGAGAAAGCGTCAGTCGATCAGTAATTGTTCTGTAAAGAATTGGAACCAAAAGAAGAAGTTGTACCATCGGTACAAGTTGGACAGTGGACAAGACAAAGTGTCCAAGGTGTCACGACGTCCAGTGACAAAGTTGTACCTTCAGTTATTTAGACATAACTGATTGATTAATTGTTCTTGTAGTTGTTGTATATATTAATAAAGAAAAAATATGTTTTATTTGCAAGGAGTCTTGTACATATTTTAGTTCGTTGGTTAATTGTATATAATTTATTATTTGCAAAGAACCCTGTAATAATTTAGTTCGTTGATTATATTATTTCATTTGGACATCTTAGATCCAGGTCAGCCTGGTACGAACCAACTATATATTACATTTATCACACCCTGTACGCTCAAATTGGTGGTAGCCACGGGATTCAAGTTGTCCATTTTTTCAAGTTATATTTCGCTATATCATAGAACTAATTGCAACATCAGCATGACCGATGATGAAATAGCGAACGTGACAAAGCAAATATGGCGACTTTAAGACTAAATGTATAGGCGAAGCTTTGCATCGTCTACCCCTATACAGTAAATCGATGCTCGACCGAAACAATCCAAAAATTACAGTCGGGGCTCGGAGTTGTCCAAAGACAAACTGTCTTTGTCAAATCAAATGACAAATGTGCCCGCGCAAATAGCATATACACCGAGAAAGTCCCTAACCCAAAAGAACTGCTAAATTCACTGATTTGAAAAAAGGGGATACTTTGTCACTGTCCACTGTTCACCCCAAGACACAATAGACGAAATGACAAGACAAGACGTCAAAATGAATAAAAAAAATGCTGGCTGTACTGATAATGCTACATCAATTGGGGTTAAGGTAAAACCCTCGAAGTTTGATGGAAGCTCGTCCTTGATGGACAATTTATCACATTTCGAAATGTGTTCGTTGATAAATGGTTGGTCTGAGACACAAAAGGGTCTATATCTGGCCGTATCTTTGACAGGGCCAACACAATCTATTCTGGGTGATTTGCCGAAAGAGCAGAGACATGTGTTTTACAATTTAGTTACTGCACTAGAAGAAAGGTTTGCACCTACAAGTCAGACTGAATTATTCCGGGTGCAATTTAAGGTAGATAGACACTAATATTCATATCCATGAGATTTTGTTATAAGTCGGCACAATTGAAGAACCGATCCTACTTACCTGAAATCTGTAATAAAAATTATGGGTTACCATGCTTGATTTTTCTAGAACTGATGTCAAAGTTTGGTCATATTTAGCCATTTTTTCCACTGAATTTACAAAGAATGCACGGATAAAATATGGACAGGCAATTTTTAACTTCATAAAAATGACCCTTTTATCCATGAGAATTTTATATGTTTTTGTAAATAGATAGTTTATGATGTGATCTCTTAGTTACAACGAAAAAATGTATATGTCACCATGGTTTTAACGGAGATATTTTATAAAGTTTCCACAATAAACATTATTGACGGGAAAAGGGAGTTAGTTCGCGGCAAAATGGACTAAATATGACGTTTCATATTAGTCAATCAATTATGACGTCACAAAGGAAAACCTGTCAAATGACTGTTCCGGCAAAGAAATCAAACTAAACACGTATTCGACTCTGTATTTTGCAAATGCGCGATTGCACTGCGCAGCGCAACAGTGTCTATCTACCTTAAGGAAAGACGGCAAAAAGCATGTGAAACTTTACCGGAGTTGGGTCAGGCTATAAGGCGATTGTCAAGCATGGCCTAAATGACAGCCCATCAGATGTAAGGGAGACAGTTTGTGGATGCCTTTTTTGATTCAGAAATGAAATTAAGAATTTAAAATTCTCGCCCAAAAATTTAAATGAAGCTATAAAGTTAGCAGTTGAGTTATAGACTTATAATAAGGTTGAACACAAGGTTCGTCAGTATAAGGGGTATTTGAGACAAACTGTCAACAATGACATAACGGAGCAAACACAGGTAAAGGGTGACAATATCAAACTGCAAGATATGACAATGTGGATGGAAACTGTAGAAAACAGTCTGCAAACTTTAGCCAAAGACCTGAAAGAATTAAAAAGCCCTACAGAGCGCCCCAAAGTTTAAAATGATATCAGTTCTAACTCAAAGAACAGAAATAATAGAAACATGGGGAAGACCAAAACCTATAGTTTTTGAAAAATGAGACATGCCCGAAAAGGTTAAGGGAACTGTTATATCTGCATCCGAAGATGCAGGAATATATGTTGAGTTGGATGTACAAGGGATCAAATCGAAATTTCTCTTTCGACACAGGGGCAACAGTGACCTTTATTTCTTCAAAGTTTTATAACCGAATCCCCGAAACACTTAGGCCAAATCTAAACGCCGCAAGAACAAGTATTAAATCTGTCTGTGGGAAAGAGCTGGACCTTTTGAAAAAAGGGTTTTTCATATTGGCCTTTGACAAGCTGGAAATAATTCAGAAGCAGTTGCTACTAAGTTACAAGCTGATGGTATTTTAGGGCTGGATTTCTTGACAGAAAACCACGGCGTTGTAGATGTAGCCGATTGGACCAAGCAAATATAAAAAATTGCTGTACTGTAAGGTACCAGATTTTTATTTACAAAATCACACATCCTAACAACAGCATCACTAGTGTTTTTTTGAGGATACTACATCATTCTAATGTAACTGTAAGGTACACGTATTGAGTTTTTTCAATAACTTAATAACGTTAAAAATAGACTTCATTTAAAGTATTCTTATATTTTAAGGTTCAGGTAGAAGGTTCACTTTTCTGTTCCCTGTTCTATGCTAAACGCCAAGCCTTGACAGCATAATGCTTGTCAATCAAATTTTGCTACAATTTATTGCAAGAAGCGTCAATAAAAAAACGGCAAATCATTCGAACAGAATGTTCATATGCCCTAAAAACATCCAGCTACCACAGAATTAACAAGATTTTTTTTTCTACAAATCCGTATAAATTGTTAATATGGTAACTTTCCGTGCTAAAAAAATGTTTGCAGATAGTTTTTTTTTTCTTTTTTTTTTCTTTTTTGTAAAAACAAATATCCCGCTCTTTTTGCGATTTTACATAAAATTCCCATACGTTAAAATTGAACTGTAAAGGGAACTGTAAACTTGTAAACTTGTATTAAGGATGTAGTAAGGTGAGGTTTTTGAAATTCCTAAATGCCATTCGGATTTCTCGGATTTTAGCCATTATTACTATGTAATATATTTCCCCCATTACACCCAATTTTCTAGTCGTCAAAGTCTTCAATAGGTCATGTAAGGCCAGTAAGCAAAATTTCACTAGATTGTAGATTTTCCAACCATGTGAAAGAAATCAGTATTCTTTCCATGTTATCCTAAGGTAAAAGTCCAAGAGAGCTTTTCTCGCCAATTTTTAAAATGTGAAATATCTTGAAAAGATGGTCCATAACCTCTCAATATTTTTAGCTGATTTTATTCCTTTACCAAAGCTCTTCCAATTTATGGTATCAATTTAAAATCGAAGATTTATTTATTTTCAACTTACTACATCCTTAAACTTCAAGTTAGTATTTTCCTCTAACTCCTTACAGGGATACTTCTTATGTGCTATTTATAGATTATAACATGGCATTTTTCATATCACACCCTTTATCAGCCCAAGGTCGTGATATCAGCCCGAGAGCCGTCAGGCTCGAGGGATGATTTTAGGACCGCGGGCTGATGAAGGATGTGATATGAAAAATGACATGTTATGATATTTTTATTATATACTTCAACTGTAAAAGAAATTTTTAGCTGAAAAATATATTCCTACTTATAAAATGCAGTTTCAGTGTATTGTTATTATACTTTACAAATGTTTTTGATATAACGATATCGTGTGTATGTTTATCGTTTTACGGAAATACACGAACTTGCATGTGATAAAGCTTCCGAGTTGTGACGGAAAGGTATGCGGTAATTACCGGAAGCAGTTGATAACAATGTCATATCAGCCAGCTTCGTTAATTTTTTGTTGAAATCATCTGGTTTTATCTAGGGGTAAAATTTTAATCATATTTCATTTAAGTATATGATAATTGTTGTAATATTCCAGCTGTACAAATAAATCCACAAACCAGAGACGGTTTTGATTAGTTACTATGCCTTCAATGATATAATAAAAAGATGTATGGATGTTGAAGTCACATCCACTGAACATAAAAAAGCATTGATGTGTAATACGTACTATCTCAGATATGTAAATTAATAGAAACTTTAACCCAATTGATATAGTAAAGATAACAGTATACACTTACAATGGCCGGATGTTACAATCACATGCCACAATCCACTAGGAAACTGCACAAGGAAAACATTAAAAAGACAAAAAAAGCATAAACAAAAACAAAACAAAAAAAAACAAATCAAAGAAAAAAAAACAACAACAAAAAAAAAAAGAAGAAAAAAGAAAAAAAAAACAAAAACAAAAAACGAAAACAAAACACAACAAAAAAAAAAAAACCCCAAAAAAACGTAGACAACAATAAGAGCTCAGGATAGCCGGACTTGGTACCGACAAGAGCTAGCGGTAGGGTCAGTGTTAAACGTTTTAACACAAGTCAGTATAAAATGTAGGTTAAAATGAACCAATTATCATTTGAAGCTGAAAGATTCCAAAAGATGTATCCACTGACCAAATATGATTGATGTGACACATGTTCTATCTTATATTTGAACCTGAATGCAAACTATAACCTGGGTCCTTGAAGCATAAAATGTAGGTCAGACTGACCAAACTACCATACAATGTATGAAGCTGCATCCCTCTCCAGGAAGCATCCATTGGCCAAAGATGATTGATGTCCCAGATGCAGTTTCTCAGATATGAACCATAATGCAAAATTTAAAATGAGTCATCCAAGCATAAAACATAGGTCGGAGTGGCCAAATCATCTGAAACAGCATTACTCTCTGCAACGCATCCACTGAGTCATTGAGGCATGAAATATGACCTGGGATCTAAAAGTAAATGTTAGATGATCAAGGGGGAAATACAGGTAAAAGAGACCTTCACTGGCGACTGTGAGCCAACCCAAGATATATATGTAAGCACGCCTTGATGACCCTACACTTCATCATTACCGAAATACAAAATCTAACCAAATGTGGTAACAGACATAAACTATGACGTTTCTGCAACCGTTCCCCTCAATTCTGTTCAGGCAAACAAAAAAAAAAATGATAAAGATGTGTTAATTTCAATACAAGTATGATTCTTTGAAAAGCATCATGCACAGTTGTAAATCTCCTCCTTTTAATTATTGGGTATTTGAAATGGAGAAGGGGACAAGTTCACTTTGTTGAAATATATTTGGACGTTACGTTTGGTTGTGCGATAGAAATTATATCAAAATTGGGATAGCTATATTGTTTGTGAAGAATTTTAATAGAAATTGTCCGTTCCATTCAAAATGTTGGTTCTATATCTGTGTAACAAGGACATAAGTTGTCGAAACTTACATCTGGACAAATGTAGGTGACTTCAATTGAAATAATTTGTTGTTTTATTACTGCTGCATGGATCGATGATACTGCTGTCATATAAATAAAGTCGTAAAATATATCGGTGATGATCAAACAAAAAAAATGTATACGATTTTCAACAAACGTATATGATTTTTATGAATAGTAAGGGTATCGTGAATCAATGCAAGTTTTGATTTTGCCTTAAACGAAACGTTTACACTATACGAATAACATATTAGGCCAAATATTTCAACTGGTATAATCATCGCAGGCTCATACAATTCATTTTGCTTTGAATTTATTTTGCATTATTATTGCAGACTTAATGTCTGTTAGCATACGTTGCAAACGCTGCTACTATTTTTACCAAATGGTTGACATTTTTTTTGGTCTTTCAGCAAGTTGCTTTGCCAGCTCCGTGCATCTTGTACAGACTTGGTAATTTCTGTACATGCCGATCGTACCTTCTTCATTTCAGCGGAATTTGAACTTTATCTTTTATATTCAGTCATTTATTTAGAAGGTTTGTAACAATCCCTGTGATAGGTGGTTTTGTTCGTAGCGAACCTTTCAGTCACCAATTTTCTTAAGGTTTTTGAGGAATGCCTTTCCACATCTAATTTCCTTTTTTATTCTGGAAAAGTTATCATTTCGTTTTTATAGACTAGTGTGTAAATGGTCAATTCAAAATTTGTTTTCGTTTTTTCACACTCCTTAAGAAATGCTAGCATAAGGTTGGAGTTTGAAATGTAACTTTTATACCATGTGTTATGATTTTAACTTCTCAGTGGCGAACTTTTCCTTTCTTAGCAGCATTCTACCTTCCGCTCTAGTGATGGAGTGTACATTTAAAACTAAATACGTTAATGTTGAACACAAACTTTGCAAGACGATTTTTGAGTAGAGCAAAACCACTATCCCAAAAGCTGTGAGACAGAGATTTGTTAAGCCTATGTTAATTTCATCCCTCAGGAAGGTATATTTCATATAAATAGAAACGGACATTTTTGTCAAGATTCACGTCTTCCCGGATATAATTTTACCGATTTTGACTTTAGGAAAGATTTGCTTACTGAAAGTGTGACTAGACGTGCTATTAACAGAGCAGGACATGCACCTGATGTTACTCTCGACTTTATAGAGGAATTTACACATTGAGTGCATTGGTTTTGAATGTTGTGTTGTTTTATATCTGCAGTCTAATGTCATTGTTGTTCTCTGTTCTCGTTTGAGTCATATCTCTGGAGTTTGAATTTTGTAAATTGCAACATTTTTTTTCTTCGGTATTCTACTCAATGGATCATGGGTAATTTCGTGCGAATATATAATAAATAAAGAACGTATACTGTTTGACGTTTGAACGACAATTTATGTTTCTATTACAGGAAAAATTATATTTTTTCTTATCAATTGCATGTGTATCCGGTTCCTACAAATATTCCCTTTTCAATATAACAAAAAAAAAAAAAAAAAAACAAAAACAAAAACAAAAAAAAACAAAACACAAAAACAAACATCAAACAGTATTATGTAAACATATTTCTCTAATGACATGTCCAATTTAAACCAGTTTTGACCCGTTAGATAAATTTTTATATTCAACGTTTGTTGAATAAAGCCCCGTGCTATTTTCAGCCAAATCAGTTCGGAATACAATTCTTGGTGTTTATCATTTATCATTAGAGAAAAAGATTAAACACTTTTTATCCCGATTATTACCATATTTTATCCACTATCAATATTTAAATTTAAAAACTTTAAATGCTCGACAAGCCCCAAAATTAAAATTTTAAAATTTAACTATCTCGAGTGGATAAAGGGATCTTGTGGTGTAATCTATATGTAAACATTGTGGGTAACCAAGTAAACATGACCCATTTTAAGAATAACATACATTGACAGGTAAGCTTTGAATTAATTTGTTTATTTTGATTCAAGAAATTTCAACTTGACGATTTTATTTCATATTGTAATATGAAAAAATAATTAAATTGTACTAGGCTAGCTTTTTGTGGTTTAGTTCAGTAGCTAGTATTCACTATTAGAATGCTGACACTTCGAAAAAAAAAGAAGATGAAATAGAAAAAAAATACGATTGATTCAAAACCAATACAAATAAAAGGGTGTAATTTAAATGTCCATATCAATGGGATTGTTCTTGAGATCGCTTAAGATAATCGTTACTTTAAATAAAGACGTAGGTAATCATTGTATTTACAGTACAAATAGTTTACAATATATAGTCTCTGTAACATTGTTTTAAGTTTATTACGTACACTTTTTGAATTGGGATAGTTAAATTTTCCCATTTTAAAATTCGACGTTTATCGAAAAATTCAAATTATGAATGTGTACCTGACGAGATTTTGAGAAATGAGCGTAACAATGGGAAACAAACGTTAGAAATTGGTCTTCTGAAATCTAGACAGTCAATTTATTCAAAATTAACTCATCTCCGTCATCTCGATTCTCGAAATATGGCGCCAATTATCAATTATTGCTACCATCGTTGTTATTTGTATCATTGTGCCATGCATCAAAAGTGATGTTGAGTAGAATATTTTAAATAAATGTCATATAATCTACAGAATTTTTGTTATAAAAAAAAAAATAATAATAATTACCCAAACAATGATTCATGTGTTAATTTCATTACCATTCGCTCGCACTATTTCAATAAATTGACATGAAACATTCACATCATTGCCTAGAAAACAAATTTTCCCAATGTAAGCTATCATTGTCGGTCAGGTGGTGTTTGACATGCCATAAAACCAGTTTAACCCACAGTTTCTTTTGAAATGGCTGTACCAAACCAGGACCATTGCGGTCGACAGTTTTTCCGGTGGCTTCCACCTGATTTGTCTTTTTTTCATGGACTTCAGCTCTTGTCAACTCTGCTCGGTAATTTTATTTTACCCCCATATGCCAGAAATTAGAGAAAAAAGAATATTTAAATTTACATTTCTGTTCAGATCCCTAAATATGTTGTTGTGATACAGGGATAAAGCAAAAACATCAACCATTTCAAGAATACTGATCTAATTTTCATTTTGAATGATAACATGATTTTTTTCTTTTCAGTCGAAAGGACCAAAGATATCCATATTCAAACTACGGTGGATAATCTCGGCTCTGTCGAATAGAGAAAAATGCCCAACAGAGCTAAGTTTAATAAATCTTTGACCAAAGACAAAGATTTTCATCTTAATCTCAAGAAAACTGAGACAACACGCGTATTGAGATCGAATTTCAAAAGAGCAATGCATACTGATAGAAAACGTAAGAATGCGTCAGTCTCTGATGGACCAGCACCGAAAATAATGCGCAAAACAAATAGGACTCCAACGGACCAAAGAAATACACGAAACTCAAGATATTGCAATCACAATAAGAAGACTGGAACGAGTACGAATAAACGAGCTGAGGAGAAAGGCAAAATGAAATCTTTGAAATCAGAATCTAAAAGACGACAATCGTTTAAAAGAAACTCAAAAATTCATATCAAATCAGCAGTCCGGAAAAATAGTCCAACTGAAACCAAATCTACAAATAAAAAACACCCAAACTCGAGAAAAGTAAAGAAAGAGAAAAATAAGTCACATCTAATGAAAAATGTCAAAGGTAACAGATGTTCATCGAAGTCAAGTGTAAAAGGAAATTCCTTGCTAAACAAAATAATAAGTCTAAAGGATTCAAAACAAAAACCTCCAAATTTAACCAAACGGCCTTGTTTCCGTGTTGTAGGCAAGTTAAAAACGGATCTGTTCGGATTTGTGACAACAATTTGTTGTGTTGATAATGATACATTGTGGATAGGTAGACAGGTATTTGGTAAGCTAAAGAAAGTTAAGTATCTGAAAACTGGTACACTTCCAATTCTACACACATTTCAAGACGTGAATTTTGTTGACTTCTGTTTAGACAGGGAAAACAATCAGATCTTGTTTTGTGATCGTGTGAATAAATGCGTGATGTCGATTTCTTCAAATATGGAAATTAAAGTACTGAAATGTTTCCAACCACTATGTGCAACTTGTATCACTGTATCCTCAGACAATTTTATTTTTGTTGGTCTTTCAAATAAGTATGCATATGATTGCATTGAACAGCCCTGTCCAAGACAAATAGTGAAAATTGACAAAAATGGAACTATTTATCAACGAATCAATTCTCTTCATGACGGATCTACAAATTTTCTGTTCACACAGAGAAGTACAATCAATCCGATTAATAACGACCTTTTAGTTATTGGATTTCGAAACTCAAAGGAAGCATGCATTGCCAACTTTAATTCCAAAGGAATCAACGAATTCTTATACTTTGGAGCAAACAGGAACACCCCATTTGTTCCTCGTGGTTTGACTTGTTCAAATCAAGGAACTGTTTTAGTTGCGAACGCACACAATGGTGACATACATATTCTTAACAAGAATGGAGTTTGTCTTCATTTGATGGACATGAAAGCCACGGGACTACCTGAAAAACCTTGGAGTTTTTCCTGGGATTTTTCTGGTCATTTGTTGATAGGAGCAATGTCTAAGCCAACAGCAAACATTCTCATCACTGAATATACTGAACACTCAGGGGACGATTGATGCTTTATTGATCAATCAACCAATTAAACATTGTCGTCAGCAAATATACTGACCACTCTTTTGACAATAAATTAATTTTCTTATAATTAGCCAAATGCTTACATATTCATCATTGAACAATCCGGAGGCGATTATTCCATTCCTGACTAATCTATCAATAGCTTTTAAACACCAGTTATACTGAACACCTCGGGAACAATTAATAGATTTATTTATCAAAGCCAACAACTGACATTTTAATCACGCAGCTACCATGGTGGTTAAGGATTTCCAGAAAAAAATTAACAATTGCTAGCATTCGGATCATTGAATATGCTAAGCCCTCCGGAGACAATTTATGCATTTCTGAAAAACTAACCAACAGAAAACATTTTCACCATTTGATATACTGATTAAACCGTTGAAGAAGAATCAATTCCAAAATAAACTGGCGGAATCTACCAGAAAAATTGTCGACCGCAATTATCCTGACTTGGTACACGCATTTCTAAAGAAATCGTGGGTTAAATCGGTTTTATGGCATTCCAAACTCCCCCTTTCATAGTGGTAGTGCCGGTAGCAACTCATTAACAATTGCTATTGAAAGGTCGTGGACAGTTAAAAGAAATGATCATCCCAGTACTAAGTAAACAAGAATCTTGAATCAGTATTCGGACCTAAACTTCAGAGGTGTGTGATTTTTCTCCATTTTGAACATGACAACGGCAGTAGAATACCGAAGGAACAATGACTGTTTAATGAGAAAGTGTCCTTAAAGATAAGCCATATTATCTATTTGATAATTCTTTTTTTGATTTTTCAGTATATATAAGGACTCACTTTTATAGTCTTACATAAAAAAGACAATATAACCGACGGTTTGTTTGGTTGTTTTACATTCAAATACCAATTCTCCAAATCCTTCTTGTTTTGAAAAAACCTCTTTCGCTAAAAATTGGTTCAAAATTATTCTGGTCGTAAGCTTTGCACTGAGAAGCACATAAAATATTCATTTATAGTTCCCCGTAACTATAAGAAAAATGAAAGGATATGGGGTGAATGTACATGTGACAAAAAACGCACACGATACATAAAAAACTCCAGTTTATCAAGGACAGGGCTTTTATTCCTGTCTACATCTTGATGTCGCCAGAGGGTCTTCAACTAGAGGTGAACAATATTCACCCCCTCAAGCGAGTTCAAGAAGGCCCCTAGCGTGCACTTAGGCGGTATTCTTGACAAAAATTATATCAAGGTCACTCCCTTGCTCTCCACCCGCAATATGCATGGAGTGCCAACTTGGGCGATGCTCAGGGTTATCCAGCTGAAAGCACCAGGGTTACATGAAGAGAATAAAAATGTTGAGCAACATCGATCGCAGCTAAAATATGTCATTGAAGCAACACATGTCGGGAGCGGTCCATGAGAAAAAAAGTAAAATCGGGCAGTGTATGCCTACAAATATTTGTCATTAGGTAGCCCGACGAAAGACAAAAATAAGGACAAAAACAACATCGATAGACAACACGGGGCACATCGAAATAGATGTAGGCAAACCTTGCAGTGTAACTTTGGTTGAAAGGGCAAAAATTGTCGTGTGTACAGATTATAACATTTTAGTAAAAACAATAAAAATATTGAACAGCCAAATTGAAAAAAGACTAGTTTCAGTAACATGCTGTTTGAGTAAATATCATAGACAAATTTTTGCATTCTGGATTGTTGAGGCTGTTTTTAATACTATCCTTTGACCGGTACTACTATTTTTGTCTTGTACTCTTTATTTATATCTTATATTATTTTTCTAATTCAAAGGTTATGATATTGGATACCAAATGGCATTGATTCCTATTGGGAAACATATAACTTTGATTCTTTCCTGTACTTAAGCAGACTCATGGTGACCTCAAGATGCAAAAGTTAAATCCATTTCTTTTTCGGTCGTTGACCTTTTCTTTTGGCCAATCGAGTGCACCGTTTGAGTGGTATTTAAACGCAATCGGCGGGTTTTCTCATATCGAGTCTCGCTACATACACATACACTCGTACAGTTTAATTTTTTTTAATATTTCATTTTTGTTATTAACTTTCGGGGCTGCTTTCGCATATTTCAAGGTCAACCTATTGTATTACTTCTTGGACCCAAGTTACTTTTTGTGTATATGTAACATTCATGTTGTTTTTTGTATTATTATGTGAAGTTATGATTAACAAATTGTAGCGAGTCACTCATTCCTATACATGTCTTCTAGTTATTCTTTTGAACGTGAGGCCCGTCATGGGTTTCTTGATTACCTGATTTTCAGGGCATTTTTTTGAATGATTATTTAATAACGAGGGCATTTATTTAATGATTATTTAATTATTAGCTTGTATTTTTCTATACTTTTTGATTTCTAAGCCAAAAATTATTGATTACCAAGGGAAAAATTTAATGATTATTTTGATTACCAAGGCAAAAATTTAATGAATATTTGATTCCTAAGACCTCCCATGAGGACCCTCAACGTATAGCAAAGAAAGCATTTATTTTCGGACGAACAGTGGAGGGAGAAAATAAACATAGTTAAACATCGGACGCTACGAAGAAAATATTTTATTATCTCATCTAAAACTATTAAAAGCAAATAGAACCGAAATTAACAGAAGTGGTGCATGAAATATATTTGGAAAATATTATAAATTTCGTTTTTATTTTAACAGTGCAAAGCTTTTATTAACTTAACACCCTTTGGATATATCATTCAGATAATCTCATCTGAGGATAGTGAAAAAATAAAACCATACTTTTCAGCAATGAATTAACATACCTGACAAAAACTGGTATGTGTAAACTCAGCTTGGAATTTATGTTACTCTTAAAGGTACATAATATTCAGATAAAATTATGATTAACCATATTCCTTCATTAATTATACTTGCAATTTTTACACTGGGAATCGAGTCCTTAATATTATTCACGCTCGACTTAGAAACCATTGTAGTTCTTTTAATTATGACTTATTCCACTGCAATTTATCTGAGAATGTTTCTTGTGCATGTGGTGTAGGCATTGAGTCAGTAGAACATTTTTTTATTAATTGCTCCAAATTCCGTGTTCAACGAAACAAACTAACTACTAGCATATTCCACTTACTTTATGGGTTGGAAGAACAAGGAAACCAACCAACCAATTTTTTAGTCACGTTCAAGCATATATTAAAGAAACAGGGCGGTTTACAAACTAACTTTATTTCCAATCAGTCGAACGACCGGGCTAACACTTATAACGTTTTTACCTTTTCTCAGCGTAATTATCATCTCTGTTGCTAACGTATATTAGAAATAATTGTATTTATTATGTCTATGTATGTATATTATGAACTATTGGAAAGGGCAATTCTAAATTGTATAATTTGTGCCCAATCCAATTGTCATGTTTAGACAATAAAATAAGTTTCAATCAATCAATCATTTGTCAATGACGTTTATGAAAAAATAATTCTTCCAGCAGTTAAATACCTCAGTTCAAAATTGTCTGTACAAATGAAAGTACATGTATTCAATTACAACCACATTTACCAATTTCCTGGTTCAACATCGAGGGATTCAGTGTGATTAAATGCACTCTTTATCATAAAATGAAAGCATTTAACTTTTACACATGTTTAATTCATCGGACTTCGTACGCCGACACTCCTTTTTGAACCCTCTTCATTACTGACTGTATGCATAAATATATTTATGGAATATAATGCCCACCAAGGGACATAATTCAGATATAGATTCTCATTTATTTTTTTAGCACTCTGAAGAAAATAAATGAATTCTTAAATATTTTTCAGATATGCGATGCTTCATTTTTGTTTTTAATGTATTTGTAGCTTTTTTCAGACTAGGCTCCCTGAGCTAGCCGGTAGTTTAACGGCGAGCACTTCTTGACTCATTTTATGTTCCGCCATTGTAATTGTTTCCTGATATCTTTTCTTCATTTATGTTTTGTTTTATAACGAAATGTTTTTTTTTTTTATTTAAAGAAAATTGTATTGGTCAAAATACATCGGCAAACGAATACCGAAGCAAGAAAAGGAAAGGGGAAATTCTAAAATCATAAATCCAACATCACGGCAATTCACAGCAACACGAATTGAGACGAATTGAGTGTCAAATCTACATGTTTTCGACATGATATTTTCCATGTCTCGTGTGTCCCCATCTGTTACGTAAACAAGAGAGAAAAAACGACATGAATAAGAATCAAAATAACGTTAATTTGAGTATCTGAGACGTCAATAAACTGAATTTTTACCATCAAGCCATAACGCATAAAAATTCAATAAAAAATTAATAAAGACTATCATTGTCTTTGTTTATCATTTTCATTTTCAATGTTTTCTCTCCGTTTAAGCCATTTTTCTCATTAATCAGTTCATTGCTTTTGCTGACAAACAGAAATATTTCTTCTCCATGTTACAGAATTGTGCGGATTTATTTTATTTTTTTTTCGAATATCATTCTTGTCATAATCGAGACTGCTGAAACATCGGACTAATTGATTTATTTTTTTAAGCTAAATAGTACGATATTTTTGACTGGTGCAATGTATGGAATGTATGGTCTTAAATGTTGTGGAAAAGTTACAACTTCTTCTTTCTGGCATTATTTAAAAAAAAAAAAAAAACAACAAACAAACAAACAAACAAAATAAAAAAAAGAACACGTAACATGCAGTCACTGGTACATGCAGTGGTTCGATAAAGATATCTACGATGTTTTCCCTAATGTACAGTAATACATCTATTCTTATTCAACTCGTACATACGTTATTGTAAGTAGTATGGATCTGTCAACAAGTCAGTGACATGCTGTTTTGATATCTGTTTTGTGTCTAGTAATATTTAAGCACGTACACATTTAGAAAATATAAAATGCACTATTTCATTAAATAAATGAATTAAAACTAGCAACATTTCTTCCAGGAGTGCTTCTTATAAGTCTTGTCATTATCGAACTCTATCAACTGTGCGTTCAATTATTGCTTTTGTTTGCACATTCTTTGTGTTCAGTTCTTGCATTTGTTTGGACCATCTGTGAGCTCCGTAAGTATTTTTTATAGGTATGCTGCATCTGTATCTCATTCTTTATAGTAATTTCAGGAATTAGTAATTTTGACCAATAACCATTAACCTACTTTTGGAATGGCTTTTTAAACAAATAAGTAGAAAAAAGAAGGGAAACGGGGATGTGTTTGTTTGTTTTAATTGCAGATAGATAAAAAAACACTTAAAATAAAGAAATGTACCTCAGAAAAAATAAAACAACAACAGTAGAATACTAGAGAAAGGTGGCTCGTCGTTACCTAGTAGTTGACCGAACGCACCGATTCTAATTTGCGGGTGCGATGTTGAAGGATAGCAGAGTGACAACACGTGCTTGTCCTGCTCTGTATACAACATCCATCACACTGTCAGTTAGTCAATTCAGGAAGACGTGAATCTAGTGTTCTTATTTGTGAAACCGGCATTTGATATCCATCTTTTATGTCCTGGTGACGGCCAAATAATTTCTGAAGGGTGGAAATTATCAAAACAACAAATGGCTCATATTGCTTATAATTATAAAAGCTTTCAAATACAACACAAACTGCAAAATTCGAGTTGATTAATCTAATAGCCTCAATATCTCGTAAGGACCTCATCTGTTTCACGAATCTAACAAATGTAAGTTGGTTGCGGCTTTGATGTAAACTGACATCAAGTATTGTTGAAAAAGCCATATAAAAAAACCTTAACTTATTATAACATGGCATTGCCTAAAATGATACTGTTCAAATTTTTGATTTTGTTATTTGGAAGAAACATAAAATGCCCTAAAAACGGAAAACAGGCAGAACCAGACCTCCATTCTTCTTTTATTTAATTCGCAGTCGACGAATGGATATTGTTTTTGTCAATTTCAACTGAACTATCATATTATGATGAATTGAAATGATTTTTTTACTACATAAATACATCCAGCGATATTAATTTCAGAAGTTTGCGGATTTTTAGACAGCACAAAGTACGATACCTAAGCTATTCTTTTGGTGTTCATGTTGCAACGAAGGAAACATGGAAACAAAACAAAAAAAAATAAAGACTGGTATAAATACATAATATCCAATCATGACTGGTTTTTTTGTAAAATCGTTATGAAAGAATTTTTTAGTAGTGTTCACTCCGGAAAATAATATATTACTATACGAAAAAAATCAAGAAATCAATACCTTTAGAGGGAAACTCTCATCCATTAACAATAGTATGCTAAGGGTGATTCATAATCCAATCATGACTGGTTTTTTTGTAAAATCGTTATGAAAGAATTTTTTAGTAGTGTTCACTCCGGAAAATAATATATTACTATACGAAAAAAATCAAGAAATCAATACCTTGAGAGGGAAACTCTCATCCATTAACAATAGTATGCTAAGGGTGATTCATAATTCATCTATTTGTAGCGCTTCAGATTAATTGTTTTCTTTTTTGTCAAATAAAATTTAGTTTAATTATTGTCATGAGGGACAAATTATAAGTACACTTCAATTTCAAAAATATTTTACTTTTTAGGTGGTATATATTTATATTCTATAGGTCTGGTTTCCGGTTATCCGTCTCACTGGTATTTGAGGAGAGCATTTCTGCCTTCAATTACACGAGAGTCCCTATCTCGAAAGTCAGCTTGCGTGTAAGAATGCTAGGGATAAAATTATTATTTAAGATAATCTCATCTTCAATTATATTTGGGCAAGCAAACTTTCTGGTGTTTTCAGACCAAAAAGCTCCCTTTTTTAACATTAAAAGTCAAGGAGCAGAAAAAATCTAATGTACCAGATAATAAAAAGAGGATCTAGCAAAAGACCAATCGCAATATACCGATCTAAAGAATAAACTAATATAACTGAGAGGCAAATGTAATATACTGATATGATTCAAATCTTTGTAAAAAAACCTTCTAAATACATAAAGTCAGTAGAATTCTCTTATTCTAAATAAAATCACAAATCAAAGCACAATTTTGAGAAAATTGAAGTTGGAATTTGGAATTAAGACCTCGACACAAGTAAGCATCGTTTGATTTGATTAAAGAAAATTTTAGAACAGAACTAACCACAGTCGAAAGAGTGATTACAATTACGTATGGACTCAAGATTGTCTATCAAGACAGCTGTTAGTTTCAAATTACTATGTATTTTTCACCCTTCCGGTCTTGTCGTCTGGTCATGTCTCTAACTGATGTGTTGTCTTTAAAAAATAATTTGCAAATGAAAAATTTCGAAATATAATTACATAGTTACATAGTTTACATGATGTTCCAACGTTGAATTCAGTTCAACATGTTAAAAAAAAGATTTAGATTTATTTAGTGAAAAATATTGTCTTATGGTACTAACTTGGTACGTCGAAACAGTATTTCGTGTTTATCAAATCCACTCATTGTGTAAATGAATCCAGTTCCAAAATACCTATTGATTCAAGAGAGTAGGGAATGAAAGGTAAGACGATTGTGCATAGAACTATGTACATCTGTTCATGCTGAACATAAAATCAATTACATGGGAAAATCCCTAAAAATGCGCAATGTTAAACTAAGCTTTTTCCATGAATGCATCTATAACGTGCATTGTTAGGGTAACATACGAATGAGATAAATTGAAATATATTCATCCAAATTTGTAAAGGGCAAAAAAAGAAAAGAAAGAAAACAAGTAACAAAAGAACACAGCATTCTCATCTTCATGTGAAAGTTCAGTGAAACCAGGAGAGTTAGAAACACATATATACATATGTATATGGTCAAAGTGGAGATTTATGATGTGGCAGCAATATCTATTTCTTACACGGTAAGATAATTTTTCGTATCACTTAGTGATAACTTTTATGCTCTCATTTCATTGGCCTTTTATACGATTAAGTAACTTTTCAGTCGTATTTTCATTGGTTATTCTAGAGGTCACACTTCAGGTCAATCCAACGTAATGGCAATTCCGTGCCCATTGCATTATGACGTCTGCGTGACTTTTTTTTATTTCATTGGAAAGCAGGAGAAATGAAAAAATGAGCTTCTTGTGTACACAGCTATCAATTCATTCTCCGAAAACAGTTGAATATATTTTGGCCACTTGAAATATATATAGAATAATGGAAGTTTTGTTTGTAATACAAGAAATATTGGCGAACAATAATGGACGAGCCCCTTGTGGGCGAGTCCATTATGTGAGCCAATATTTCTTGTATTAAAAACAAAACTTCTATTATTCTTTTTATCGGTAATTAAGCAAATAATTCAATAGGACAAATTTTGCAAAATGAATGTAAATTTCCAACAAATCGTGAAATTGACTGGTATTGATTATTAAAGGAATGTGTACCATCCGGTTAAAGTCTCTGTAAGATGTATATTTCTTTGTTTCATTGATTCTGATTGACAAAGTAGGCATGGCCTAAGATACTTTTTGCCGATATTTTTTTCGTATTCAGACAGTAGCAAATACTAAAAAATATTTGCTTCGTGAGATCAAAGGAAACTCATACAAATTACCGATAAATTATTTTATTGCTAAAAATAAGTTTCCTTCCTGTGTTCTGTGTTGATGTTATGATGTAATGTGTATTGGGATCATTGACGCGTGGAAATTGACATCAGAATCAGTTACCACAGAGACAGAGAAATTTACACCTACATTTAATTACAAATCATTCGTTAAATTTTCACTCAACTGACAAGCAGAAATTAATTTTATTACTGTAATGTTGTTAAAAACTGTAATTACAATTCAACCGAGCTTTCACCCAGTTTTGTCAACAGCGAGGAGCATAGCTATTCAGATTGTTGCGTACGTGTGCGTATTTATGAAATGCAACATAGTTCCTACATCTACAACACTTATCGTTGTTTATAGTTTCTTACTTTATGCTAGTATACAAGGAAACTCAAATTCATTATAAGTGTAACCGGCGAGCATGAAACTCCACACAAATTCGCTTGTATGTCACCACCGGGGATCGAACCCGGGACCTCTAGCGCTTCAGCCAGCCACCTAACCGAATGAACTCAGTCTATTTTTCCTTGCTATATATCTACCTACTACAACGTAGATAGGCTACTGTCACACTTCCCCCACCTCAATTGTCATCATACTTACTATGTATGACTCTCAGCACAAATATCACACACAAACCCTGGTTAGCTCCTTCTAACCACCGCGGGTTTTTTGCTGGGCGCCAAATGTAACCGGAGAGCATGAAACTCCATACAAAATTCACTTGTATGTCACCACCGGGGATCGAACCCGGGACCTCTAGCACTTCAGCCAGCCACCTAACCGAATGAGCTAAAGAATTATTCCATTAGCTCAATCGATTTTTACTGGCTATATATACAACGTAGATAGGCTGTCCTGTCACATAAGGATAAGTTTAAAGTACAAAATCAATCTTCAATGTATTCACAAACTCAACAAACTAAATTCTCCCAACTAAGGGACTGTTCAATATTTATCAAAATATTGGGCCGGTGCAATTTTTTTTTTTCATCGTCAAAATTTCTATTTGCCCAGCAAAGCCCAATCAAGAAAAAAGTATAGACCCAGTCACTTAACAGTAAAACAAATCTTGTTGCCCAGCAATATTCTTACCCTATTTTAATAACAAAAAATAACAGCTAAATAATAATAATAATAATAAAAGCTTTATTTAAAGAGGGTAACACAGTTAGTCTACAACTAATCTTCCCTGAGACCCTCATGGTAGAAATAGAAATAGCCTATCAAGAGCCTTTTCAGCAGTTTTATCAGACTTTGATATTCAACATACCCTTTCAAATACATAATGTAGAATCATATCAAAGAGTCATACCAAATATTATGATTATAAATGAACAGAAACCATTCAACCTTGACACAGACAGACAGTGATTCCTACCACCAAAATTTGTTTGCTGGGGGTATAAATATCATTCTCTAATGATATGTCAAGTTTAAACCGGTTTTGACCCGTTGGATAAATTTTCTTTATTCAACGTATGTTGAATAAAGCTCCGTGCTATTTCCCGCCAAATCTATTCGGAATACAATTCTCGGTGTTTATCATCTATCATTATAGAAAAAGATTACACCACTTTATCCCGTTAATTACCATATTTCATCCACTCTCGATAGTTAAATTAAAAATTTTAAAATGCTCGGCAAGCCTCGCAATTAAAATTTTAAAATTTAACTATCTCTAGTGGATAAAATATGGTAATGAACGGGATCTTGTGGTGTAATTTATATGTACGGAATACGTACACAATGAATATTAAAATGAAAGCATGAATTTTAGCATGTTTAGCTTTCTTTTCAATTTTTATACTGAGTATATAATATATTCTATTTGGCACCATTAAAGGCTACATTATTCCTACTATAATAATGTAACATATTTTTGGACATTAAACGTAATAATCTTGGAGTTTCCTTGGTGCCTTTACTTGTCGTCCACGAGTGGTCACTCTGTTCATTTCCACTTGCTCTTCTTCACTATCAGAATCACTGCCTGAGGAACTTGAAGATGTGTCTGATGAATCAGATGAATCATACATTGTGAGAATGGTATCATCATCATCATCTTCTTCAACATTACATGTAGCCATGACACCTTCACAGCCAGATGATACATGTGTATCACTAGATACATGCAGATTCTGTGTGTGAATATGAGCCGATATAACTGATATTTTCTCTCTTTTTAATTTTTTCTTTTCTAACTTGTAATGGTCAATGTATTTGTCCAAGACTGATGGTTGCTGTTTATGGATTTCATTATTCAATAGAAGTTCTTTCCAATTGAAATCATGGACGGATTTGTTACAATCTTGAAGTTTTTTGTCTTTAAGTGCCAGTTGTCGTTTTTCTTTCATCAATTTTAACTCACTTAAGTGTTTAATATAGTCAACAACACATTTTTCAGGACAGATGTACTTTTTTGAAAACAAAGAGATCTCCTCAACATCATTGATTGAAAGATTGTCAACTGCAAAATGTTTTTTTAGTTGAGCTCGAGGTTGAAAGTCATCTGGTTCCCTTAAGTTTCCATTAATGGCAACTTGGGTTTCTTGGGCACTTAGATAATGAAATTCTGGGAGACGTTTGTAGTCTGGGTATGGTCTTGGTACTGGATTGACATATTCAGTTTGAATTTCACAGCAAAATGTACAAGCATCATCGTTGTTTTTGCGTCTTCTGTATTCAACATACAGTTCACCGATTTCGAAATGGTCTTCAATGAAGTCGAAAATCTTTTTAAAATAACCATGTCCAGGGATCAGGTGTTTTCGTCCTTTAGGGCTATCATAGTACTTGCTGACATTGGCCCGGTCTGTAAAGAACTGCTCATCTGAAATGAAAAATTGACATGTACTTGAATCCAACAATTATTTTTCAAGAGATTTCCTTCGTAATATCATACATTGTAGCTCTCACTACTTAAAACTGACAGTGAGAAAAGGATTCTCATTTTGGGACATTCAGGGAGAAAATGGGAGATTGAATGAATATTCCCTAGTTATACAGAATGTATATAGTTACCCTGTCATAAAAACTTCTCTTTTGATACAGTTTTATAAATAGACATTGAAGAGTGGTGAGGTTCAAGAGTTATCCACTTCTCCTAGTAGTGAGAGCGCTGAATATGAATCAATATTTATAAAACAAAAAATGTCCTCTTACATTATTTGATTAACTTTTAACCACATTTTCTCTCTAAAATACTAGGTTAATTGACAAAAAATCCCTTTATAAACATGATTCTATCCCAACCCTTAATGTAGTGAATTTCAAATGAAAGTACTCGGAAATAAAGCTTAAATTACAAATTTATAAACTATTTCCCATAAGCAAAGCTCTGTCCTTAGCTGATTTTGGCTTTTAATTTAGGTCTTTCTGGATATTTGTTCTCTATCAGCTTTAATAAATTTTTCAATTTCTGGATTTCCAAGGTTTTGATTTGATCTGCACTGAAGAGACATAAGTTGTCGAAATGGCCATCTGCAGAAAGTAAATTTACAGTAATTTAGGGACCTATTTTTGGGACTTTGTCTCATGTACATTTACTCCATATCCCATTATTATATATTACCGGTAATATTATTTACTTATAGGGTCTGTCAGATAAGCCTTCA